>PVHP010002174.1:0-93256 GCA_004024765.1 Zapus hudsonius | reverse complement strand
GCCTGCATGTGGACTGTACAAGCTGCTCTCATTTGCAAAGCTCGGTGGCTCAGTGAGACTCCCTGGAAGTTCATTTTATGGTCACGAATATCTAAACCTTGTGATATCTAAACCTCCCGATGGCTTACCTTTTTAGATATACTAACTTTTTTGTTTTGTTTATTTTTCGAGGTAGGGGCGTAGTCTAGCCAAGGCTGATATAGAATTCCCTATGTAGTCTCAGGGTGGCCTTGAACTCATGGCAATCCTCCTACCTCTGCTTCCCGAGTGCTGGAATTAAAGGTATGCACTACCACGCCCGGCTTAGATATACTTATATAGGCAATTGCTGGCATTTTTTTGATAGGTTCACCACCATGGTAGTGGACACCTTGCTAATTCTCAGGATCTGCTTCTCATGGACAAAGCAGCGGCTGCTGTGCCAACCATCCTCTTTGCTTTCAAAGTTGGATAATGGAAGAAATGGTCTTTCTAACTGCATCTGTCATTTTTTTTTCGAGGTAGGGTCTCACTCTAGCCCAGGCTGACCTGAAATTCACTATGTAGTCACAGGCTTATCTTGAACTCATGGCGATCCTCCTACCTCTGCCTCCCAAGTGCTGGGATTAAAGGCATGTGCCACCACACTGGGCATGCACCTGTAATTTTTAAATCAAGATCATTAAAGTTTATTCAGATCCCATAAATCATTACAATGACAGTCTCTTATATCTTAACAGCCAAAATTATGCCATATGCCATTTTTAGCTCATAAGGAGGTTAGGAAATTCAGGAATAGGTTCATTGAGATTGGCTTAAACCAATCACAATCTGTTACCTGGAGCAAGACACACAACCTGACCTAAATCTCCTTCCTGTTCTTACAGAAAAGGGAAGAACAGGTGGTAGATAGCATATTTATCACTTTTCATGTTGCTGTGATCAAATATCTGATACCAGGCAGCTTAAATAAGTAATTTATCTTGGCTAACAGCTTCACAGGGATACATTCCCCTCATGGCAGGGAAGACATGGCAGCGGGAACAGGAGACTGGGTGGTCACACAGCATCATAGCCAGGGAGCAGAGGAAGAACAGGAAGTGGAGCTGGGCTGTAAAATATCAAAACTCAACTCTGGTGACCAGGTTCCTCAAGCAAGGCTTCATCTCCTAAAGTTCTTCAACCTTGCCAGACATTGCTACCAGCTGGGGATCAAGTGTTCCACATCCAAACTACAACAGGTCATCAAATAACAATCTGCTATGTTTACAGGGTTTTTTTTCATATTTTATCAATATTTTAATAATATTGCCATAACCTACATAGTAAAATTGGGTTTCCTAGTGTAAGAATGGGGAAATTTTATCTCTTAAAAAAAAGCATCTTAAATTAGCAGAATCGAACACGGGTGACTAAGACCTAGGTTTAAGTCACTGTGGGGTACTGTTGTTCTCCAGGCTTTGCTTTTGCTGTCACTGCTCCTTCCCTGCACACCCATCCCTCTTTACAGGGAATTATGTCCTTGGGTGGGCACTGATGAGTCTTTGGAAATCTTCCAGCAGTGAGAGAACTATCCAGCCATCCATGAGTTAGCCACCTTTCTCGCAGTAGTTACTTTGACCTATTAGGTCTCTCTCTTGCAGAAGATAGGGGACACATGAGAACCATGGTCCCAGGGGAATGTAAATACCAAGCAAGGTGGTCCTTGGTTACAGTTTTTGAGATAGGGTCTTACTGTGTAACCCAGGGTGGCCTTGAACTTGTTATCCATCATTCTGTCTCTGCCTCCAGAGTGCTGGGGTTATAAACATGTGTCACAATGTCCAGCTATAGCTGATCATTTGTGTGTGTGTGTGTGTGTGTTTTGTGTGTGCATGAATGCATCTGTGTGTGAGCATGTGCATGCGGATTCTAGAGGTAGCATTTTTCAGGCATCATCCATCTTTTTTTTTTTTTTTCCTTTTGGCCTGGAGCTCACCAATTAGGCCAGACGGCGAGTTCCAGAGATTCACTGCAAGACTTTTCAGTGCCTTTAAATCTCCTGCAGTTTTCCTGGTGCTAGGATTACAACACACCATGGCACATTTTCATTATTTACTTATTATTTTATTTTATTTTTAAATTTTCATATGTGCTGGGGATGGAGCTCATATCCTCATGCTTGAAGGCAAGCACTTTTCCTAGTGAGCTCTCTCCCCAGCCTCTTTCACCTGATTGGCATTGTTGTGTGTGTGTGTGTGTGTGTGTAGTATATGTGGTGTGTGAAGTGTGTGATGTGTGCACCCCATGTGCACAGGCGTGGAGGCCAGAAGAGACCACGGAGTGTCCTTTGTCCATTGATTATTTCTATATTTCCTCGTGACAAAGTCTCTCTTTCAACATGGAGCTGTAGTTTTTTGAGACCCAGAGATTCTCCAGTCTCTGCTTTCGGCATTCACCATTTATCACTCTCCACCTCCTGAGTACGGATGGGATGTGGCCATCTGCTTTGTGCTTCTGTCACCGCGTCTTCCCCAATGCGCTTGACTGTGTCCCCTCCAACTGTAAGCTGAAATAAACCATTCCTTAAGCTGTTTTTGTGGTCAGGCATTTTCTAACAGCAACAAGAAAAACCACTAATATACTGGATTTCTTTAGAACCAAGTGGGAGTCTCTCAGTTTCTCTCTGCTGAAGTATGAAACTTAAGAGCTGCCAACTGGGGGAAGTAGCAAAAGGAAGAGTTGGTTGTTTCCACCCTTGACCTCTAGGAGTCATTCAGGGAACCTTGTGCTGACACAGCACTTTCCCACTTCTATTTCTCTTTTGGTTCTCTTAAGTACGAACCAAAGTTTACTTAGGTTGGATCTATCCATTATTTATTGCCACTGCGAAGTTGCCTGCCACAGTGACTCATAATATGCATTGATTGAGCTCATGGGTCTGCAGGGGTCAAGGCTGGCTGACCTCAGTCTGGCTTGCTGGCTTTCCCAGGCTGGCTGTGGTTGGGGGAGTCAGCTTTGCCCAGGGGCTCTCTCCTGCTGTAGGGGATAGGGATCCGTGAGCCTAGCTGACTTCTGCTGAAGACTGGGACACTGCATCCTGTGTCACTTTTTCTCCTGCACACCAATGCCAGCATGTCTTTATGATGACTGCAAAAAATGTACAGAAGTGAGGGATACACAGATGTGTTTCGAGCCTCTGCATGTATCATGCTTCCTTGAATCCCATTGGCCCATGACATCACATTGTCAAGCCAGAGTGAATGAACACTGCAGGTCACATGGCACAGGCTGTGAACACAGGCAGGAGTGGAGAATTGGGGTCATTTTTTCAGAACTCCTATCCTAACCTATCTCAGCTGCTATAATAAAACAACAGACTGTGTGGTTTGTGAATAATAGAAATTTGTCTCTCATAGCTTTGGAGGCTGGGAAGTCCAAGGTCAAGGTGTCAGCATGGTTGAGATCAGCTGAGGATATCCTGCTTCATGCTTGGCACCTTCTATTTGTGTTCTCAGATGGTGGAAGAGGTTAGGTAGCTCTCAGGGGCTTCTTTTTTAAAAAAATATTTTATTTATTCATTTTCAAGCAGAAAGATAGATAGATGGATAGATAGACAGACAGACAGACAGACAGAGAGATAGATAGATAGGTAGATAGATAGATAGATAGATAGATAGATAGATAGAGAGATAGAAGCCACCAGGGCCACCACCTTGTGGGTCTGGCTTATGTGGGTCCTGGGGAATTGAACCCAGGGCCTTAGGCACTGGAGGCAAGTGCCTTAACCACTGAGCAATCTCTCCAGCCTTCAGGGTCTTCTTTCATAAGGATGCTAATCTCATCCACCAGTACTACTGCCCCCATGACCTAATCACCTCACTTCGGAAAACCCTGCTCCCTGATACCCCACATTAGCCTGAAGAGTTTACATGCTTTTTGGTGAGACACGAATATTCAGTCTATAAGGTCTCCGTGCCACAGGAGTTAGGGAGTTTCTGTATTTTTAAAACATTGTTCAGAAACAAAAAGAAAAGTTTGTGAAGAGGAACATCTGTGGCCTATAAGTCTCTTCATGGAAAATGTTTGCTAACCTGTGGTTCACACTGTACTGCTGAATAAATCTACTGGGTTCGAAATCCAGGTCTGAATGAGTCTCAGAGCAGTGGCCTGCACATGGCGAGGAGTAATATGTTCAGTGTAGTGTTATTCCTCCACTTGGTCCATGGCTGATGCATGCCAGAGCTTCTGCTCTGCTGTATGAACTTGACACGAGAGTTAGGACACTTGCTTCAAACTTTGAGTTTGTCTCAGCTAAGCCCTGTTTGATTCCAGGTGTGCTGTGTACTGTATTCTTGATCACATTTACAGGTGAGTCTATATATGCACAAAGACACTATAGAGAAATGCAGGCTGGTCTTAGGCCAAGGGAGCGACAGCTGGATTGAGGTTTCCTCCAGCTATCTTGGCTTCAGTGTGCCACTCGGCTGTCCCGCCCATCATCTCAGGCTCCATTTCCTGCTGGGATGCTGTGTGGTTCCTTAGCAAAGAAAGGGCAGCAGCTGTGACCAAGGTTCACACCAGCAAGCCGCTTTTGGCTGACACTCTGAATGCTGAGTCACTGCATTGCTCTGTCAGCAGGCCTAGCTGAATGTGCAACCAGGAAGGTGCCAACCCAGGAGCAGAAATTACTGCCTCAAGAGAATCTGTGTAGAAGGTGGTTACCAAGGAGAATAGACAGAAATCCATCAAAGGGTGTAAACCAGTCTGGCTAGCAGAATAAACCGCTTCTTCAGATCTATGCTATAGCACGAAGAGTATAGTCAAGGATAGTACATTGCACAGTTGCCAAGAAAAAAATGGGGGAAATTGACCAGAGTAGATTTCAAATGTTTTTAACCCCAAAATAATACCTACATGAGGTGAGAGAGATGTTGCCTAGCTTATTTCATCGTTCCACAATGTATACATATATCACTATCATGTTGCATATCTAAAATATATATAATTTTTGATCTGTTAATTGAAAAATAAAGAAGTTAAAGTAACATAAGCTTTATTGAAAAAAAAAGCCTCATCCCCAAAGTGATGGTGTGCTTGAGCTTTTCCATCATTGTGACAAAATAACCCAAGAGGAAGGCAACTGAAGAGGAAAGGCTCATGATTATCTCAGATTTGAGTGGTTTGGGTCCATGGTTACTTGGTGCTTTGGTCCATAGTTACTTGGCCCCATCACTGTGGGCCTGGGGTGAAGCAGAGTTCATGGCTGGGAGGGTATGGGGAGCAGGTAAGCTCATGGTAGACAGGAAGCAGTGAGAGGCAGTCAGGAAGGGGCCATGGGACAAATACCCTTCAATGACGAATCTCAGTGACTTACTTCCTCCAATCAAACCCCACCTCCCAAGTCCCCAAGATCTAGTGTTATCAGGCTCTGACTGCATTGACAGCTTCATGGTTGGTCCACTCACTTTCTGAGCTTCTTATTAGCTGCCACTCAAGTCTTTAATCCATAAACCTATGGACATTTGAGATTCAAGCTATAGCATAGGGGATCTTGGGAGCTTTTGCACTTGGGCTTCTAGAAGACCAATCCTGGTATCTGTTCTAGTGGAGACTGCTACTGGCTGGAGCTTGGGCATGTGTTCATTTTAAAGCCAATGAACACTCTTAAGCTTCTGTTTTCTTCACCTGGAAAATGTGAATAATAATGGTCCTTGTCTCATATGGTTAATAGAAAGGTCACAAGAGAAGATTGTAAAACAGAGGTCAACAAATTTCTACCTGCAAGATTAGACTACTTCATTTTATTATTTTATTTTTAACTTATTTAAGAAACCTTTTTATTTTCATCCTCCACACACACACGCACACATTTATATTATATGCTGATCATAATTCCATCTCACCACCCTTCTCCCTGATGCCCTCCAATGAACCCCTTCTTTCCAACTGGCCCTTCTTCTATTTTGATGCCATCCTTTTCGTTTGCTCTCATAGTATGAAGGGATCCACTGTGAGGTCATAACTTCAATGGCTTCTTTGTGTCCAGAGGACAGCATAATTTTCAGACAGTGTCTTATGTAACCCAACTTGGCCTCAAACTCAGTATGTAGCTAAGGATAACCTTGAACTTTTGGTCCTCCTACCTCCATCTCCCAAGTGCTGGAATTACAGCTGTGTAGCAGCACACCTGACTTATGCAGTGCCAGGGATCAGACGCAGGGCTTCATATACCAACTGAGCTACATCCCTAAGCCCATGTTGAAAATATTTTTAAATGTTTGAGAAAAAAATAAAAGTTATTTCATGATATACAAAAGCATATAAAATCCAAAGTTCAGTGTCCACAATTAAAATTTGAGGACATGGCCACCTTCATTCCTTTTACACCGTCTAAGGTGACTTTTGTGTGACAATGGACATGGTTGTGATAAAGAATGTTTGGGGATGGAGAGATGGCTTGCCTGCAAAGCCTGGAAGCCCAGGTTCAATTCCCCAGGATCCATGTAAAGCCAGATGTACCAAGTGGTGCATGTGACTGGAGTTCATCTGCAGTGGCCAGAGGCCCTGGCACACCTCTCTCTCTCTCTCTCTCTCTCTCTCTCTCTCTCTCTCTCTCTCTCCCTCTCTCTCTCTCTCCTTGCAAATAAATAAATAAAATTTTAAAAAAGAATATCAGGATCCTAAAACTTATGACATGACTCATTATAGAGAAAGCTAAGCTGGACCCCCAGAAGCAAATCTTAAGAAAAGAGTTTGGATCCAGGTCATTTCTTTGGGGCATGGTTATGTGAAGTCATTGCAGGTGGTAACTTGTCAACCTCTGTTTACAATACTCTCTTGTAATCCTCCAATTCACCACAGGAGACAAGGACCTTTGGAATGGAATATAGGGGAAGGAAGACAGTTAGTAGATGATGTTTCACCAGTGGGTCACAGAGGCTTACATCCATCAGGTAGTCCTGTTCCTGAGTGCAGAACACAGCTTTCAGGGGCTGAGGGAGCTCGGGCACTTATCCAGAGGCTCAAAAGTCCCTGGTTGCATGCAGCTCTGGGGAAAGACAGCAGCTTTGATTTTCTGGCATTTCTAGGAACAAGCATATTACTTTCTGCAAAGTTAAGGGCTCCATAAGTATTACATATTAGTAAGGCTATCAACTTTGGAAACTGGCGAAGTGTATTGGTTGAATCAGACTCTGTGCGACCTTGAGCAAGCACTTAACTTTTCTGAACCTCATTAAGACTGTAGTCAGGATTAAATGAGAAAATGCTCGACACCATGTAAGTGGCCCATAAATTTTAATGATTATTAATACTTATTGGATTGAAATATATTTACATATTCAGTCAGATTTGTAAAAATTTTATGAAAATTATGTCAGTTTTTCTTAAAAATTCCCAAGCATGTAATAAGATTCTGTAATGAAAATATTAATGACATCTGAATAGTCAAATATTAATGAATAGAGAGAGTGTGGACCGATGGTGCCATGCTGAAGAGCAGAGGTGCCTGTGTCTGAGCATAGAATGTCCCAATTTATAATTAGTTCCCAAGGTCTCACTGCAGGTCTCATTTTCATGGAAGTTTCAAGGCTCAGGAAATCCCAGACACATTGTCAAAAATTCTTTTGGTGCCCTTGAGAACTTTCAATCCAATTTATTTCATGTTGGTGCACGTGCTGCCATTGTGTTGACTGGGGACACTGTCTTGTCTGTGGCAAGGACTCCATGATTGAGGCATCCTGAATTACTTACTTTATATTTCTGTGGCCAGAATACTTGGCATAAAACACTTTAAGCGAGGTTGTTCAGTCCATCAGAGCATCATGGTGGCAGGAGTGTGTGGAAAATTGGGAGCATCCCAAATGCTTAGGACCCATCCCAAGCGACCTACTTCCTTCAGCTCAAGTTTCTAGGACCTTCTCACAGAGTGCTACCATTAGGGGACCAAGTCTTCTACCCATAATCCTTTTTGATGGGGGGGCAATTAACTTCCAAATCATTACACTTCCTGAAATATTCTTATCCTTGCCATGCTCATATCCCCTCACTTCTGCTACTGGAAAGAGAAGAAGGAGGTTAATTCCGAGCATAAGTGTCAGCAATGATGTCCCCAGATGGGTGAAAGGAATGAGTCTGGGAAAAAGAAAAATGACAAGCATCTGTGACAGAGGGACACGAGATGGAAGGAAAATGTGAACAAATGTGGCAGATACTGTCTTGTGTCTGAATTAGAGCAGATACTGAATTGTGTCTGAAATGTGGGTGATACTAGCAGCCAGGAACCATCTGATGTTGGAGAACATGGCCTTAACAACATGAAGGTTCTGGTACATGTTCTTTTGATTCAACATGAAGGGTCTAAGTGGGGAAGAAAGGGAAGCCGAAATAAGACTGTCCCTGTCAAGGCTCAGCTAGAGACTGAGGCTGAAGTTTAGACAGTTTTGAGAAGCTGAAAGAGGCACGAGGTGGTCTGAGTCTAACAGTCATCTGTTTCTTTGGGGGTCAGTTGGGATAACGGAGAGACAGGATGGATGAAATGATGTATGTGGTATACTTGGCATTTGCTGTGATTTTTACCACAGCCCTACCCTCTCTGAGGAAGGCCAGGCAACCAAGACTTTTGGTTTTGTCTTTCAGTGAGCTGGCCCTTGAGGACATTGTTTATGCCTGCACACGGACCCAAGAGGGTTAGAGAAGAAATGAGGAAAGAGGAAGAAGAACCAGTGTCCTAGGAAGGTGAGGAGCTAGATTAGGAGATAAGAGTGTAAGCGCACGTAAGGCGGCTTCTTTAAAATAGTTAGGATTTAAACAAAATTTACCCAATATAAAGTAGCCATTAACTGCTTTAAAGTGAGTGATTTGGACACACGTGGTGGATTCACAACGTTGACCAACCACCAGCTCTTTCGGCTTTCAATACCCAAAGGGAATTACCACGCACATTAAGTTGATACCTCAATTTCCTTCTTAAGCCATTTCCCAGAAACAAATCTGCTGTCTGTCTCTATGACTTATATCCTATATATGGATTTATATATGATTCTAGATGTTTCAGGTGAGCAGAATCATGACATGTGTGTATGTATGTGTCATGTATGTGTGCATGTGTATGTGTCTTCATCCATTAATGTGACAACATGATGCTGGGTGTTTATTTGACAAGGACCCAAGTCCATACTGTGCACCAGCCTTTCTCTGCCTGTTCACTCACTTCTTCCTCAGATGGACATATTGCTGACCTCCTCCTTTCATTTTAAATGTTTATTCCAATATCACCTCCTCACAGGACTCCTCACTAAATGTGAGAGGGATGAGAGAGAAAACAAAGACCTGAAGAAAATACCCTCAGACTGTATAGAAAAGGAATTCCCCAAGGTCATGGTCAATGTAAATGAAGTAATGCTTTGTGCATCTATCTTTATGTCTTTGCTGGTTTTAACTGGTGTTCTGCTCTTTCATGGAGGAGGCTCTGAAACCAGGAGACTATGGGTCTCACTGACTGAGAGACAGCTTAGACTGTATTATAAAAGATAGGCTTCATAGTTATTTAAGTCTGCTAGGGTCAACAGCAGATCAGATGGTCTCTTCGAGCATGATTTGTTCTAGTCATAGATTCCAAGAGAAGGGGACATGTGGACAGCATCAGGAAGCAGTGGGGGAGATGTGGGCAGGAGCCTTGATTATAGTTTTCACGGGAAAGGAACACAAGACAGGGTAATCATAGGGCTAGCAAGTTTGTCCAACTTCAGCGGGCTCTGAATTTCCAGCACCCAATCCTACAAGATTAGAGCAGGAGGACCATGGCCCCATAAAGAAGGGGGGCGGGTGAGACTTGGGCTTACATTGGCTACTTTGCATAGGAAAGGTGCATCTGTGGGCTAGCCATTTGCTACCCCTAGGTAGCAACACTGACTCTGAGAGGGACTGTCCCTCCAGGTTAGCCTGGCCCCACATGCCCAAGCATCTGAGGCTCGAGTCTCTGTGGTGACTGGGTCCCTGGATTGTTTTTCCTGCTGTTGCTGCATTTGAGGAGGGTCACACCCACCCAATGGAATTGAGAAGTGGGAGCAGAACCAACACAGGGGATTGCTGAGGGGTTCACAGAACTGAGGAATGGACCCAGGGCCTCAGAAATGCTAGGCAAGCACTCTCCCGCTGAGACACACACCCAGGCCACCAATATGGGGAATTTAAGACACCTGCAATGGGTTTTTTGGTGCACACACTTCCAGTGCCCAGGGCAGCCATTCTGTTAATGTCCAGTGTGAGCTGTGGTCTTTCTGTGTGAGGGCTGCTCGTGGCTCCTGGTACAAAGTAGCTGTTTATTTAGTGTTTCTTCATTCAGGAGAGATCGCTCTTTCACAGATTGCTTCATGGTGGTGGCTGCCTCTCTTTCATTTGATTAGCCCTGCTTCTTAGAGACATTCAAAATCTCTTTTCCGTGCCATATGTTTTTCCCTTGAGTTGGTAATATTTTATACTCAATTTCTGGAACTATGACGTGACATTTCTCTCCTGATGATTCCTAGCAGGTGGCTTATCTCAGCAGCTGGTGGTGGCAGGGGATGGTGGAAGGGGAGAAATTAGGTAATGCCAACCTCTGTATGTCTGAAAGTTCATCCCTGACTTTCCTCTGAGACCATGTCCTTAAGTTCATCTCTTAGACATTGGTCTACACTAGCTGTTGCTGTGACATATATTCAAGGAATTCTGCATCTGTCTGTCCACAAACTGAGGCCAGATTTAAAGGATGATAATGGAAATTTTGATTGGGCCCAACTGTGTGCTGGACATCATGGCAAGCTTATTATACATGTTAACTTCTTTATTCCTTTTATCAACTGTGTCAAGCAAAGATCGCTATTTGTGGTGTGCAATGTTATTGACCAGGAAGAGTTCAGGATCTATGAACTTTACTATTGAATGCTTTTATTCATTCGTGTGTGTGTGTGTGTGTGTGTGTGTGTGCGTGTGTGTATGAGAGAGAGAGAAAGAGAGAGAAAGGAGGGGAGGACAGGTGTTGCAAACTCAGTACCTCTGAGATCTGGGTAGGTAACCACCTCAGGGTGTAAATTGGGCTGACTGAGTAAACAGTGTGATGTCATGAACAGTTTTTGCCCAATCAACAGTGGGCAGCCATTTCTCAGTCCTAGCAGAGTTTGGCAGATTGTCTGACTTTCCAAGAGAAGGTGGATATAGACATTTTCATGGAAGACCACTCTTTTAAATGGAAACGGACAAATAAAAAGAACATTGCAGGTCAAACAAGACACGTTTGTAGGCCTCATGTTGGGGTGGGAGGATCTGGTGTTAGTGACTTCCGACATACATACATGGGAATTGGGAACTCCTTGTGTTCTGTTTGTACAGCTGGTTGGCTGCGGGTGGCTAGCATGAGCTGGGAAAGGTGAGAGAGATTCGTTTCTTTCTCTATTGGGTAGGGAATCAGCAGAGGACTTGCCAGGGCAACTGGACCATGAAGAGGACAGAGGTGATGCGGGTTTTTACTTTTTTGCCATCCTTCCATATTTCCTCCCTCTGTTTCTCCTTTCCTCCCTCTTTCCCATTCTTTCTCTCTTTTCGCTTTCATGGTATTGGGAATTGAACCCATGGCTGTGTGTGCTACTCAAGTGCTTTACTACTGAGCCACATTCCCAGCCTCCCTAACTATTTTACATTTTATCTCGAGACGGGGCTTGTTAATTTGCCTTTTCTGGCTTTGAGCTAACTCCCTGTGTGGCCCAGGCCGACACTGATCATGTGCTCCTCCTGCTTTAGTGGGATTGTAGGACGATGCTCTTTAGGAAAGCAACAGATGTGACTGAAAGACCGAGGAGGGTTCTGGAGCCAAGTGCGGGGACAGCATCCCTTCGCTACCTCCATTAAGACCTGCAAACAAAGCTGGAGGCTTGAGTTTCTCTTTCCTTTTCTTACCTGGCATTGGGACGGGGAGGCATCCACCATCAAGCCCCTCTGGGTTTGCTCGAGCTCCACAGCACAAGCTTTTCAAGTCTGCTCTGCTTTCTTACTTGCCTAAACCCTGGTGACTGTGGGGCATAATTCTCTCTCTGTTTTTCATGAGCCACTTGGCATTTTGGATAGATTAAAAGGAAGTGATGGCGAGGTTGAGGGTCCATTACCTGGACCAAAGTGTCTCCTTGCCTTTTTCACTTCTTTCATCAATTATTTCATGATTTTCTATGATGTATTGTCATAGGGGCAGGTGCCAGCGACCTGCTGATGGACACAGTAGTGATAGTCCCTGCCCCCAGTAAGCATCTGCTCTATGTGGAGGAGCAGCAATCATTTAAAATCCTAAGAAGTTTATAGTTATAATAATAATAATTATTAATTTCTTTGTTTGAGACAGAGTCTTGCTATATAGCCCAGACTGGCCTTGATCTACCTACCCATCCTCTGCCTCAGTTTCCAAAGTGTTGGGATTCTATGTGTTCACTACCAAACTTGGTCAGACAAGTGTTTTTAGTAAAACAAAATAGATAAGGCAGAGAGTTCATTTGAACGGGGTGGGCTTTGGGCCAGGCTGAGAACTCCTCTGGATAATGGACATTAGAGTTGTGATTTCAATGGTAAGAAGGTGTCAGGCATGTGAACTCAAGGAGGAAAGAATCTTCCAGGCAGAGCAAACAGTAAATATAAAATGTCCAGGGCTGGAACAAAGTGGGTATGTCCTGGGGACCAAATAAATACCAACGTGAGCATAGCCTGGTGAATGATGGTGAGAATCGGGTACAATGAGGTCAGAAAGACAGGCAGAGACTCAATCATATTGTTAGCAGGCCATGGTTTGGGATTTGAATTCTATTCTAAATGTGGCAAATTATAATTTTTTGGAGAGTTATAAAAAGGGAATTGACATGCACTAACTTGGTTTTTCATTTTTTAAAAATTAATTCTTGGGGATATAGGCTTCTCACTAGCTTTATCACTTAGCTCCACCTCCAGACCTACTTAGGGCTGTAAGTGACCGTGCTGGCCATATACCTGAATAAGGAATTTGGGGAAGGTGATATCAGCAGTCGCTGAAGAACATGCCACTTCAGAACTCAGCAGATAAAAATAATAATTTACTTTGTTCATGTTTTGAGTTCAGCAATTGTGTTAGCAAGAGCTCCTGTGCCTATGACAAGCACCCAAGAAAAACAATTTAAAATAGGAAAGATTAATTTTGGTTCATGATTTCAGGGTTTTCTGTTCATGAGGACTTAGTCCCATTGTTGTGGGCCTGTGGTGAGGCAGGGCATCAGGGCAGAGAGGACATAGCTCACCTCATGACAGACAGGAGGCAGAGGAAACAGGAAGATGCAAGGTGCCCTTAAAAGACATGTCCCCAGTGACCAATTCCTGCAACCAGACCTCATCACCTCATTTCTACCACCTTCTAGTATTGCCATCATAATATGACTTCATAAACGGACCAAACTTTAGAGCCTCATGAAAAGTCCTATCTCTGAACACTGCTGCATGGGAGCCAAGCCTTCAACAAAGTTGCTCTTGAGGAGGGACATTCTGTTTCTAAACCATAACAGTGATTTAGGTTGGGCTCAGCTGGACTCACTCGTCTGTCAACCGTGGGTCAGCTTTGCTGATCTTGGCTGGGTTCTCCCGTGTGTCTGGGATTATGCCTGATCCATGGTGTCTCAAGTTGGGTTGATTTGGGCAAGTCACATAGTGTATGTAAAGGATTTCAAGAGAGTGCAGCAAATAAAGAAAGTCTCTTGATTTATGGACTCAGTACTGGCATGGTAACCCTTATGCTAAATGCCTGTGGCCAGTGTTACCTACCATGTTGGACCAGATTCAAGGGGTAGGTCAATACACTTGAAAAGATGCCGAGTCACATCGCAAGGGATGTTCATTCAGGGAGGGAAATAATTACACTGTGATAAGAACCCATATCAAGTACAAGGGGCCAGAGGAGAAGTAAGGAGATCATTTAGGAGGCTACTGTGGTCAGCATTGGTGAGAGATGACTGGTCTGGACTCAGAATCCAGTTCTTACAGTTGACAATTGTCCCTTCTACCACATCTGTCTTCATGTCGTGGTGACTTACTCCTGAAAAAGGAAATGGAGAGGTAACCAGCACCCACTGTACATGGCCAGGGTTCAAATCCAATGGGGTTCAGTCCTCATTACAGCCCTTGAATGTAGGAACCATGATTCCCATTTTATGCATAACTAGGCGAAGCTCAGAGGCACCAGGAAACTTGCCCAAGCTCACCAGTTGCTAAGCAACAGAGCCAGGAAAAGAGACCAGGTAGAACTGAATCCAAATTCATCTCCTTTTCCCAACAGATCACATAGCCCCATGGCCCTCTAAGAGCCCTGACTCTTACAACTCAGATGTCCGAGTCTGAATTCTGGTTTCACTGTCTCTTACGTAATGCCAATCTGATGCAGTTTTATTCTCTGTGAAATGGAGTCATACTTACCTACCGCTTGGATTCTTACAAGGATCCAACCCGTTGCTGTTTTGAAGGGCTTAGAACAGCACTGGGACAGCAGTGGACTATATAAACATTTGCTGACTAGGCAACAGAAGGGAAGCTCAAGTCTTGCTTCCCACCACACAGAAGAACTTGTAGGTCCTGGAGGGAGACTTTGCAGTGTCATGCTCATGAGTTCATTTTGAGCACTGGGTGCAACTTCCCGTTGTCCCTCTATTACATGGGTCCCACAAATAGATGAAGAACATCCTGGTAAAATTCACCATTTCTCACATTTGATAATAAAATAAGTGCAGGCATTTTCAGTGGTCACAACTGGAAGTGAAATTCAAATGGCCCTGGGTGGGTAGACTAGTGACAGTGCTAATCATTTAGTAATGCACAGGACACTAGTTTCCAACAAGTTTTCCAGCCCCCTAATGTCAGGTGCACAGAGATTGAGAAACTGCCCGAGTTGTGCTCAGTTCCATCTTTGTAAGCTGGTGGTTTTGGAAATATGTCTGGTCTCTTCTGAGATGCAGCTTTTAGGGTTGACAAAGCTCAAAAGGCACCCTGAGTGAGCTCCTTCCTGCAGTTAGGTGAGACATTTGAGCAGAGAACCTCTCCATGTTTCTTCTTTGAGTATAAAGTTATACTGGGGAGAGAGAGAGAGAGAGAGAGAGAGAGAGAGAGAGAGAGAGAGAGAGAGAGAGAGAGAGAGTTGGTGGGAGTCAGAAATCCATCAGTTCTCATTTTACCAAGTATTTAGAAAAATCACTTTTCTCCTGCAGAAGAAATTATATGAATTATATTGAAATCGGTAATAAAATTACATGCTCAGGACTCTTCTAAAATCCCTGCTTTTGTTGGCAGGGTAATTTGAGTGAGAGAAGACAATCTTCATGACCACTATACTTCCACATGAAGAGGGAACAGAGGAAATTAGCTGTACTGTGCTCTGGCTGCATGTAGCTATTTTGTGAAAATATCTTTTTTAAAAAATACAAATATATCTACAGATCTCACCACAGAACAAGCTTTGAGATGCAGGTCCATGAGAGGAATGAGTTCATTTTTTAAAATGTCCATTTTAGGAGGAAACTTTAAATCGCCAACTGGATGGCAGAACACAATGCAGGAACAAAACACCCTTAGAAATGGGCAGAAGTGGACTTTGACACCATGGGCATAATACTCGTTTTTTGGTGCCAGTGACTTGCTGGTTTAAAAGGAAATATATGGAATTGTACATGTGATGAGAGAATTATCTTTTGCTTCCAGGGCAATAACAATTTTTAGCTAACAGAAAAAAATGTCATTCTTGCTTTAATGTATGAAGACAATGAAAGGGCTGAGGGAGCAGCATCTGTCCTTTGGCTGTTTTTCCCAGTGAGAACCTCAGTGGTTTAGCAGTAAATTGATATATGTGCTGTCTTGGCCAAGGCAACTTCCATAATATGTCCATCAGTGAATACCGAGGAGACTCAGAAGTCGTGAGTGTGCTGACAATAAGTAAGTATTGATGCTCAGCCCTGAATGGGTAATTAGATCACCTGTCTAAGGCTCTGGTGGCACTGTGGAAGAGGGGAAGAAAGACTGCAGGAGTGCAAGGATGGGGAGGGGCGCTGTGCAATGCTGTCTTCCACACACCTAGGTCGCACTCATAATCAGTCTCACAGCAGCTGGGGTTATGTGTGCAAGACCTGCACAATATTGGGTCCGTCAACATTGTATCGTGGATAATGGAAGGACTCACAAGGCTCCTAGTCCTCCCTGAGGAGTTACTGGCAGCTACAGGTTGTTGCGAGGAGGGGAAGACATTTTCTTCAGCAGTTTAGCCGCTGGTAAGTTGCCATATTCTGGTAAATAAGCCCCCACCCATGTTCATGCAGGCAGTCCTAATTAAACTCAGTGGGTCATAAAAAAGATATAATGCAGAAGTGAGACTAGTTAGAAGGGGTTCAGAGGGAGTGTGAAGGGGACAAGAGAAGGTAATGATCAAAATATATTTTATACCTGTATAATGATTGTAAAAAGTAAAATTTAAAAAATAAATTTAAGATCTAATCTTTTAGAAGAAGGAAAGACCCAATCTCATGTTCCACTCTGCCCCTCTCTCCTGCCAACTTCCACCACAAAATGCAATATGGTCACTTCCTGCTTCCTGCCTCTGCACCTGCTCTTCCCTTTGCCCCAGCCTGCTCACCACACCACCTTTTGTGTCCCTTAGCCAGTTCCTTTCTACTTGTCCCAATAGCCTCTGTGTCGCTTCCTCCCCAAAGTGGACTTCCCTGACAGCTTGGGGGCTGGGGGGGGGGAGTACATGTCACCTGTGTTCCCACAGTGCCTCGTGCCTTCCCATCTCAGAGCTATAACACATCATAATGGCCTTTTAGGATTGTTTTCTTCTTTTTTAAAAAAAATATTTTATTTATTTACTTGAGAGAACGTGAGAGAGAGAAAGAGGCAGGCAGAGAAAGAGAGAATGGGTGCCCCAGGGCCTCCAGCCACTGCAAATGAACTCCAGACACATGGGCCACCTTGTGTATCTGGCTTTTATGTGGGCACTGGGGAATTGAACTCTGGTCCTTCTGCTTAGCAGGCAAATGCCTTAACCACTAAGTCATCTCTCCAGCCCAGGATTGTTTTCTTCCTATCCAGACTGTGTGTTGCTCACTGTTACAATGTCAACAAGAATAGTACTTGACCAGCAGTTCAGTAAACATTTGTTGATTGAATAAATGAATGAATGGAATGAGATCTTTAAGCAGCGCTGCTTCATTAGAAGATCACAGATTTTGATTTGTGTCTCTGATTTTCCTCAGACTACTATTCCCACCATCACACTAAGTAGGTGTGGTCCCAAGGGAGACGTTCACCGAGAACACATGGAAGGGTCAGGGACCTTGGTCAGTGGCCTTGCCTTAGCTGCTCTTTGCTTGTAAGTATGCTACTCTTGAAGAGATGAGAACTTTGTGAGTTGCCAGGCATTCTGGGACTTGGGCTTGTGTGTGTGTGTGTGTGTGTGTGTGTGTGTGTGTGTGTGTGTGTGAGAGAGAGAGAGAGAGAGAGAGAGAGAGAGAGAGAGAGAGAGAGAGAGAGAGAGAGAATTCTAGGCTACTTTCATTGTGTGATGGTTAGGTTTTGTTGTCAACTTGGATCCTTTTAATTATCTTGGATGGGTCTCTGAGGATGTTTATAGGAAGACATCCTCTCAGCAAGGGGCAGGATGTAAAGAAGCTCAAGCTGGAAGTAAACATCCTTTCCTGTGTGGGCAGTGCAGGAAGGAAATTCCAGAGACTCAGGAAGCCATTAAGTCTGGGGAAGGGTTGCAAGACCCCACCCTAAGCCTATATAAAAGGGAAGAATTTCTCTCCTTGCCCTCCTGTCTGTTCCCTGTTCTGTGTGTATGGTGTTGGTGATGGGTTTCTCTCTCTGCTCAGACTTGTGAAAGAGGGCCAGGCTATTCATTGTTACTGAACTTCCCCTCAATCTGTAGTTTCAGTAAATACTTTCCTCCCCCAAATTGTGCCTGGTTTGAAGATTCATCCGAGCAGCTTGTGGCTGACTGAGGCAGTGACCATATGAATCTCATTTTCTCTGGCATTTATTAGTTTTAGGAGTCATGAACAACCTCTGGTTTAATTCAGCACATCTTACCTTATCCAACACCCTATTGAGGAAACTGGGCAGGTAAAACTCTCCCCATAAGGATTAGCATTGTCCCCATTTTGTAGATGAGCAAACTAAATTTTCCCAAACAGGGTAAGCCATCTATGGTCACACCAACTAGGAACAAAACCAGTACTGAAAACGTGGCATGTTTCATCGGAGACAAATGATAGAAGCTGCAATGTCTTTAAATTTAGAAAACAAAGTTAGCTCCTGCCAGAGTTGCAAGGCAGTTTTGACTCCACTGTTTCCATCCAGTTTTGTTCTTGAGGAAGGAAGCAAAGCTCTGAGAGACACTCGTCAAGTCTCCCCTTCCATTTATCAGTATTTTTGCCTCTCATTATACCCATGGCCTAGTTTTCTTGGGCCCTCTGGATGGCAATGAGTATATTACACTAGGTATTGTCCTTGTAAGTTTTTGAAGTTCCTTAGGCATTATGAACAAGTTCTTGGACCCCAGCGGGGAGCGGGGTGCACAGCCTCCTATGGCTCTGTTCTATTTCTTTAAGACATCCAAAGGATTGTGTTGTCATCTTTGGAAGCAGAAAACCGAAGAAAAAAGATGCCCCTCATACTGAGAATTTCCCCCCTTCTTGGTGGCAGTAGGGTAACTGCTAACATTGAATTTTATTGTATAACATGCAGCTGTTCTGACCCAGGGAAAGCAAGCTGAGGCCATGGGAAGAATGTAGCAGGACTTGGGGTGGAGGGGTGGCAGTGGGCAAGACCTCCAGTACTCAGCCTAGGAGAAAGAGCCCATGATCTACAGTCAAATTTCAGGCTGTGCTCCACAGGGAAGCAGATGCCAGCCTGTGTAAGCTCCCTGTGACCTGAGCGTATGTGTGAACAAGGATGCTAGAATATACCTTTGGAATCCATTTCTGGGAACCGTGGGGCTTTCAGAAGGGATTTGGTTCTCTGCTTTCTTTTCTGTTCGGAGTGTCTCCCAGTCAAATGTAGAGATGATTAGCTGCCCTTGGAGTTGTCTTGGCATTTGCAGGGCTGGCGGGGAACATGGAAGGATGAGCGCTGAGATTTGGAAGGAAATGTGCTGTGCAGAGGGCTTGCGCCTCAGTGGGTGGAGTGACCTCATGCAGTCCAATTTCATGAGCTCAGAGAGACCCACTCAAACTCCAAAAGAGACCCCCTTAGATTTCAGAAATGTCAGTTACTGTCTTTTCACAACTTCCCTCAAGGGGGCAGCACATGAGTTCCCATGTGAGTTTTGAATTTTGTTTTTAGCCAGGTTTTCTTCTCCACTGTCAGTACTGGGTGGCAGCTTAAAGGAGAGATCTAGAAGATACGGAAATGTGGCAGTCATCATTGGAAAGTCTTTCAGGTGTCTTTTCTGTCCCTTTTACATACCCATATGTACAAATTCCATCAGGTTGGGAGTTCTCCTGAGGTTGTATTCCTTCCAACAAACATGTTCAAAGTGAGGAGGATCTGAAGTGAGCAAGCCTGGGTTCCCATCCCAGTCCTGTGGTTAGCTTGGTGATCTTGGGTAACTCGTTGAACCTTTTTGCACTTGAGTTTTATCTGCCAGTGGGAGCTTTGTGCCTTAGGTTTATTTGAATAGGTAAAACATATATCACGTAAGCAGCAGAGCCTTTCTTCTCCAGTGCTTATAAAATACATGTAAAGAGTTGCCTTTACCTCCACACGATGGGGGTGTGCCAAAGGGACAGGAATTCCAACGGAAAGAGCCCTCCACAGCCAATCTGGGATGGTTTGAGCAGTACAATAAAGTTGGATTGGATTATAACCTCATGAATAGAATAAATATCTTTGAGTCCATGTTTATAGATAAATAATGGAACCTATCAATAAATGGAGAAGAGACAAATCTTGCCTGCAGAACTTTAGATAGTTTAGATACTCTATCCTTAAGGAGGAGAAGCAAAGCTACCTGCTACTTAGGTGTGAGTTTCAGAGTGATCCCCTTCCAAAGTGAAGAGCCTGAGAATGGGAGAAAAGAAGAGATGTGGTGCAGTGAAGAGCCTGACAAACACCTTCAGCAAGTGACCCTCGTCTTAGTCTAGTGATGAGTCGTGTTGGTACTGTGCACCCTTGATACAATGTGATCAAAATTGAAGTCTGTTTTGTGATCTTCCTCTCAAAGACCCATAACCCCAGTCTAACCATGTGAAATAATATCAAAACAAATCTCAGTGGGGAGGAGTTCTGCAAAATATGTGAGTAGAAGTCCTCAGAACTGCCAAGGTCATCGAACAAGGAATGTTTGAAAACCCGTCATAGCCAAGAGGCTTCTCTAGAAGTCTCAGCCACATGAGAGGTGGAGGTGATGTCCTGGGACCTGTGAGGTGGTATCCTAGGACCAACAAGGGCACTGGCGATAAAACATTTAGAGACATCTGAATAGACTGTGGGCTTCTGTTAATAATAGAAAATCAGTAACAAATGTACCAAATTAACCTATGATGTTAATTGTAGGGGAGGTGGGAAAAGGGTAGATACATAGTCTTTCTTCTGTCTTCTCAAGTTTCCTATAAATCTAAAGATGCTCTGAAAATGAAAACCAAACAAGAGGCTATTAATAATAGTAGTCACACTAATTTTCTTTCTGGGGTTCTCTCTCCTGGAGAAGTTCGAGAGCCCCAAGGGCCCTAGCAAGTCGAGGATGTCAATCTCTCTTTGTCAGCACAGAGTCTCATTCTTTTTGGTTGTGGTTGCTGTGGCTCCCACATGGACAGCCTTGGCATGACATACTCATCTACGGGATGCTTGTTAGCTCTGAAGATGGTGACTGAGCAGCATGACAGGAAAGCATTAAGATAAAGGCAGTTTTAGCTTCCACCCCAGGAAAAAAAAAATCAATCGCTCTGTCTCTGCCAGTAACTGCTTTGTACATACCATGACTGAGTCACTCCCCACATTGGATTTTCATTTTTCATCATCTCTATCCATCGGTGAACTCTCTAGTGGAAGGGAGTTTCTTATTTATCTGGGTACTGCCAGCCCTAAGTCCTAGGCCCAGATCAAAAAGTATTGATTGAATAGAAGACCAGTCCTCAGGAGTTAGCATGCAGTGTAGCAGCTCAGCCTGGTTCTTTGTGACACCAGAGAGGAGACAGTGTGACAGCTCGTATTTTCAAACATGGCCACAATATTTTCCATCTCACATGCTCTCCTTTCAATGTGATCTTGTCACTTCTTCCATGGCATGATAAGGTTCAATGTCTCTTCCCCTGGTGTGGTGGTTAAGTTTTGTTGTCAACTTGACCTGTTTAATAATCTTGGGTGTGTCTCTGAGGTGTTTTACAGGAAGGCAGCTTCTCAGGATGTAAGGAAGCTCAGGGAAGCTAGAAACAAACATCCCTTCCTGGGAGGGCAGTGCAGGAAGGAAGTTCCAGAGACTCAGGGAATAAACAACTTGGGAAAAGGGTTGTAAGACCCTGGCCTAAGACTATATAAAAGGAAAGGAAATCTCTCCTAATGCTCCCCCAAACGGTTTGCTATTGTGTGTGTATGGTGCTGGTGATGGTTTTTCTCTCTGCTTGAACTGTGAAAGGGGGCCAGCCTCCTTCACCATTATGGAACTTCCCCTGCATCTGTAGCTTCAATCAGTCCCTTCCTCCCATAACTGTGCCTGGTTTGGAGGTTCATCCCAGCAGTGTGTGGCTGACTATGACACCTTGAAATCAGAAGACCCCACTGTGACTGTTAGGACCAATAGTATGTGACAGACGCCATACTATATGAGTTCTGAAGCTGTGTCATAAAAACATCGTATACTTCTCACCTCGCTCTCTGGGAATGTTCAAGCCTGGAACTTGATCAGCATGTTGTAAGCATGCCTCAGTAGAGTATTTGTGAAGAGGAGCTCTAGTCTAGATCCTCTACTAAGCTTCCCACTGCCAGACATCTTGGAAGTGGATTCTCAGGCCCGAAGTGGAGCTATTTGATGGATACCATGTGGAATGGAGATGAGACATTCCACCACACCCTGTCCAGTTAGTAGATCTGTGAGTCAAGTCAGTGGCTATTGTGCTAATGCACCATGTTTTGGGGTGACATGTATGCTGGAATAGATAAACAGAACTGGTGGGCAAAAAAAAAATCTTTCAGGTGACTGAAAATAAGACCTGTGAATTATTTTACTTTTGTTTCTCTTTCATGGAAAGAACATAGGAACCTGGCACTGGAATTTGTCACCATGAATGGGAGTCACATTTGGAAGCAACCAGAATATTCTCAAAAAACAACTAAGTACTGTGTTTGTTAAGGTCCGAGGTTGACCACCCCTCAGAAGGACAGAGGACACATGTGATAATGCAAGTCACACAGCGAGGTTTATTTCCAGCTAGCTGCGGTCCAAGTATCTGCCCAGTGCAGAGGGTTTCAACAAGGACCCCAAATGCAGGTTTCAGCCAATTTGTATACATTTTGAGTCAGCAAGCACCCCTCACCCAGTAGTTTTCCATTATCTATACAGCACATATTTTCAGCTTGGGTCCCTCTGGCCACCTCCTGGTGGTCACATATACATTCTGGGAACCTAATCCTTGACAAACATCTGGTTTCTAGTTGAGACAGCCAATGACCTTTTGCCCTGGTTTATCAGAAATGAGTTTGTTCCCTGTTCCAGGAAGAGGCCTGTGTCATGCAGTGGCCACCAAACCTGTTATGGCCGTCCTTATGCTAAGCAGGCCCCAACATGTTAATTAGTTAATCAATTCAGTCATTATTAGAGTACCTTTTGTGACCCATGCCCCTGGCTAAGGGCTGGGAGATATGTTGGTGAATAAGACAGACATGATCATCTGTCTTCAGAAAGCTCAACATTCTAGTAAGAAAACAAATTAACCCACAATTATTTTTAATTAATTTAACCTAAGAGATTAGCTTTGTCAGCTATTGAAAGGATCATGACAGGATGGACCTTCTTATCATGAGTAGAGTTTTCAACAGTTTGCCTCTCTAAATTTCTAAAATATTTATTTGTGTGTGCATGTGTTTGTGTGTGACTATGGATGTATGCAAGCCACTTGCATGACTGGAGGTCAGAGGACAACTTTTGGGCCCTCATCTGTCTCTCTACCTCACTTGAAACAGAGTTTCTTGCTTTGGACTTTTTTCCTGCTATTCTTTGCTGGGCTTTCCTTGAAATTCCAGAACATTTTCTTTCTTTGCCTCCCATCTTGGCATCAGTATCACTGTGCTGGAATTATAGTCGCCCACCACAGCTTCTGGCTTTTTACATAGGGTCTGGAGAATGAACTCAGACACTTCAGCTTGAGTGGTGAGTGCTTTGTCCATTGAGACACCTCTCTGGTACAACAGTTTGCCTTTCTAAGGGATGCTATCTGATGCCCCAGCACACAGGTGGGCTCCCAGCACCATGATCTTTCATCGTCACCATCACCATGATTCTTAGCACATGAGTATGTATTGATGATGATGAAGATGATGATGATATATATGTATGTGTGTGTATGTGTGTGTGTGCATACATGTGCACATGTGTGCAAGAGGGGCAACTTCAGGGTGTTGGTCCTCTCACCTTGTTTTAAAACAGGAAAGTCTTCTTGTTGGCCACTGGGAAGGCCAGACTAGTTGGCCCACGAGCTTCAAGATTCTCCTAACTCCACCTCCCATGGACCTAGGCATGCTGAGTTTACAGACATGTACACCACTTTGTGTCCTTCTTTAGGTGGGGGCCAGGGATCCTAACTCAGGTCAGTAGGCTTGTGGAGCAAGAAGCTTAGGCCACTGAACCATCTCCCCAGCCCTGCATCATGGGTTTCCCAGCAGCAGAAGCTGCAATAGGCCTCTCTGCCCCTGGAACAGAGCTGATGGATTCAGATCAGACACCTGACTCAGGTGAGCAAATCTGATTCTTGGAATGGTAGGTAAGCTGTGTCTATGGTTGTGCTAGGTTTTGTGACTGCTTCTGTGAGATGAATCCTGGACATGCCCTAGTTCCTGCCTTCCCTGAGTTACTTTCCTCCTCTTCTTCACCCCTGTGGAGGGCAGAAGGGGGTATAAAGCCCTTGTGGAAATAGGGGTCAGAAGGTTCTCCCCTTGTCTTAGCCCAGGACTGAGATGAGGGGAATCTCGCCAGAACCTGGAGATTCAGGAGTGATGCCAAGAGGAGCTTGTCTCCTGTCAGAGTTTTATAACCTTATTATAGTGGGCCTTACCTTCTGGCTCAGGTAAGCTAGAGAGACAACTGATTGGTCTGGGCTGGAGGGTGGCTCAGGAAGAGGCCAGCCATGAAGTCAAGTTCATGGCTGCTGTGGTTATCTGCACCAGGTGAGCCCATCAAACATTCCATCAAGGATGGGAGAGGGGGTCATAAAGCCCTTCCTTGAGGAGCTAATGATAGCTAAGAGTTGCTGGTGGAGGGGAACCATTTTATTCACTGATAAATTGTTCATGCTTCAGTAAGTAATCCCCCCACTTATGCTCATTCAAACAGCTCAAACTCAGGGGGTCACAAAAATAACAACAACGAGAACAACAACAAAATGTTGTAAAGGTCGATGTGGGACTAGTTGGGATGAAGGGGTTCAGTGAGAGTAGGAGGTGGACGAGAGAAGGTAAGGGGTGCTAATTTGATTCAAATACATTTTATGCATGTATACAATTGTCAGTAAATAAAGGTACATTTAATTAAAAAGATTCTCAGAGTATTGTCAACCCTATGCAAGTTCCCATTCTACTAAAACAATCTGACACAGTGTTGGTTGGATGTGGTGGGTTTTTATTTATTTATTTATTTTTGCTATTGTTCTTCCTATATGAACATTTGCCTGACTCATTTCTACTCTCTCTGGACTTAATTAGGTTTGTTGTTATTATTATTGTTCTGTTTATCTTTGAGCATGCCTCCCAGTTCTGAGTGACTCATTCTTCCATGGATACCACTGTTAACAAAGGACATGTCTGTGTGGGGGAAGATTTGAATTGCCAATAGACTCTTTGATGTTTCCCAGAAGCAGCATGATTAAATATAGCAGAAGTTTCTTTAAGAAATGTGCTTTTAACAAATCTTTAAACTCTACCTGATCATTTATCATTATTCTAAACCATCAAGAAAATTGAAGGTTCCTATCATTTCCTTAATTAAATAAAGGAGACAGATGTGGAAGGAGTGTGGAATTCTGAATACACCGAAAGCCCCTAATTAGAGCATTCACCCACAGAGTTCTCTTTGCCTAGGCAGCTCTGAGCCTGCCTCTCTCCCACCTGTTTCTGACGTGTTTCTCCATGTCTAGCAGGTTAACATGGAGGCCACCCCCAATGACTGCTTCTTTAACAGAATACTTAGGCACATTCTTGTTGTAGACTGAACAGAAGATCTAAGGTCTTCCAGGCTTCTGTTAAGCCTAGCATGATGTTTCCAAGGAGATGGGGTTCAGCAGAAGGCAAAGGGTGTCTGCTGTGTGTTGTCTGGAAACAGGGAGTCTTGTTTACTGAACTTGATCTGGAAACTCCTTTCTTTATTATTCATCTGTTTTGTAACCAAGTGATGCTGGAGTTTAGAAAGGAATTATGTGTTTTCGGCGGCAGTCTCAGCTTCAAGGGCTTTAAAATTAGCTATTTCAGGTAAATAAAGAGAAAGATATTGAATTTTCCTCCAGACATGTAAACTATTGGCTACACAAATAGGCTGTTGTCTTTGAAACCCTGGCTCAAGTGTGAATGTCTTGCAAGAGATGGTGAATTCATTTGGAGACCCCTGGGGAATGCTGATAAGAATGCTAAGGTTTGCACTGTGTTGGGGAAGGAAAGGGACACCAGCAAATGCTTTCATTAGCAGGGAATATGATTTGGGTTTTTCTACCCCTGGACCTTCAAGAATCTTCTTTAACTTCAGAGAATAAAGCTGTGAAAACCACAAGCCAGTTTTCATTTCCTGCACCTGTAGAGCAGTTGTTTTTAGAAATACGCAAACCCTGAAGGTTTAGGCAGAAAACTATGAACTCCAGGACTCTGAGGATATATTTTTTCCTTTGTTTTTACTCACATTGAACTTGATCACTCAGAGCATTTCATATAACACAGGGCCAGTGAAATCGACCTGGAAAGGATTTGGGGACCATCTGGCTTTGTTGTAATTAATATAGGCAAGAGAACATGTCTGCAATCAAATAAAACTTTACTTATAAAATGGAGCCGTGGTTCTTAGACTGTCATTTGTTAACTTGGATATAGCACACAGTAGGTGTTCCATAAGAATTTGTTGAATACATAAATATAATATAAGAAATTCAAATAACTAGAGTTTAAGTTAAGATTTATATTTATAAAATAATGACAAACACCTGATTATTTTATAAAGTTGGGGGAAAAAGATAAACAAGAGTGCATGAACGCTGGGTATGGTGATGAGAGCCTTTAATCCCAGCAGTTGGGAGGCAGAGGTAGAAGGACCACTGTGAGTTCGAGGCCATCCTGAGACTACAGTCATTCTGGGCTAGAGCAAGACCCTACCTTGAAAAACAAGACAAAAAAAATCTTGTTTAGTCACTTTCCTATCCATTTATTTTTATTATTAAGAGAGCAAATAAGCAGCATTTAAAAATTATAATATGCATTAGTTCTCTTTTTATGTACAATGACCGGTGAGCCAGCTTCCCCTGAAATTCTTATAAAAAAGAGCTGCTCTTCTCTCTGAGTCAGGATATGCTCAGAGCCAGCCCAATTGCCTCTACCCCTTGACGTCCAAAATTAGATTT
Source organism: Zapus hudsonius (assembly GCA_004024765.1). Taxonomy (NCBI): domain Eukaryota; kingdom Metazoa; phylum Chordata; class Mammalia; order Rodentia; family Dipodidae; genus Zapus; species Zapus hudsonius. The sequence continues at coordinate 66,470 of PVHP010002174.1, read as the reverse complement.
CTGCTCACAATCCAGGTTCTTAAAAATCCTGAAATGCTTTTTGGATCCCAAAGGAGGATTTAATTAGGAAGCTCAGTAGAATCTCAGCACTGAGTGCTGTGTTGCTTATGTGTGGGCAACTCATTTACCCAAAGGATGGCTTTTCCTTCCTCACTCTGGAGGCTGGGAGGCATTCCTAGAATGCTGTTTACAGAGGCCAGGATGCGGAGAATGTGTGACTCCAAAGTAGGCCAAAGAATAGCTGAGGAGTGGTGAAGAGTAGCTGAGACAGAAAGAGTTAAGAGTTGCTGGGTGAGACACAGTAATAAGGGTTTGTTTTAAATGTCTATGGCAGGGGAGCAGTGTTACCCCAGCCCCACTCTAACACTATACATGCATACACATCATCACCACCATCATCATTCCCGACATTACGACCACATAGTCTCTGTCCCCTTTCATTGCCCTTTGGCCTCCATACCCATTCCCTTCCTTCCTAGGCCGCCTCCAAGGTCAAATCTAGAAGGCCACCAGCACTCAGATGCCCTCTTCCAAGGCTGTCAGGGTAGGGATGATCCTGCCCTCCTTGGGGAATGAAAATCCAGCAGGGAACAGTCATCTTTTGAAGCTTTTTGATGAGGGATATTTGGCGAGGTGGGAAAGGAGGTGGCCGATCATGTGCAGGAGGCATATTTGAGATGCGCCCATCTGCGCTCTTGCTATTCTTGGCAGTGACTGTTCGGCATTCCACCCTCTACCCTGAACACCTCCTCTGTTCTCCTCAGAGCCCTACAGTGCATATTTATCAGATATACAGCACTGTATCCTCTTCTGGCTGCCGAAGGGTTAGTCTTGAAGCCTGTCTTTCAAACCAGGAGGAGAAAGCATGCAGAGACAGGAGAGAGGGGTAAAGTGCCCACCATGTACTTGGAGCTGTCTGGTTCATTATGCCCAACAACACTGTTGGTATAGAGAGGATCCTTGTTTTATGAGTTGGGAAAGAGATTGCTTTATGTTGGTAATGGCCATTTTCTTCCCTAGCGCCTGCCTCTCTTAAAGTGCTAATGCAGAGCCTGGTATGAAGAGATCACTATATACTTGTTGCCTGCAATTCTTGCTGTTTTTTGCTCAGCTGGCCTGTGGCAGAAGAGGGCTTAAGAGCATTGATTGGCCAGCTGAAGACTTGCATTTGAATCTGTTTTGCTTCTTACAAACTGAGCTCGCTTAGGCTATAGGAACCAGAGGGCTCATGATTGTTGAAAGCAATTCCAAAGTGATCTGGAAGCCAGATCATTCAGATGTTGTCCAAGGCTGCCAGGGAAGGTTATGGTCCTCCCCTCCTTGGTTGGGGAAGGACAAGCCACCTGGGAACACTGTATGTTTCCTCACCTAAGGATGGGAGTAATCACAGACATTTTGGTATATGCTCAGCATTGAGGAAGTATTAAATAAATGGAAGTTCACATCTGGAAAATTGTTTGGTTCCAAGAGGCACATTTTGAAAAAAAATAGGCTGGGTTGGGTGGGTGGGTGAGTGGTGGTGGTGGTGGGGAGATAGAGTCCTGCTCTGTTGCCAAGGCTACCCTTGTACTCCTGGGCTCAACAGATTCTCCCACATTGTAGGTGCATACCATCATGCTGAACTTGTCATGCTTTTAAAAAAGTTTATTTTATTGTTTTTTTTTTTTTGTGAGGCAGGTTACTGGCAGATAGGAATGTTTTTCATGGTTGATGGAACTGACCAGCAAATGAGTAATGTTGGGCAGCAGACTGCATTTGCAGATGCTGAAAGCAGAGAGGGCATGACGTTTCTTCCTGGGCAGTTTTAGAAGGAAGAACTGGAATATGTAGAGATGATCCAGATTTGTTTTCAGCCCAAGGAAGCATTCTTTTGGTCTCTGGAAGTAAGGTTTTGAGTCCTCAAAACATTTGAGAAAAAGAGTCTCCCTGCTGTCATGGAATTCTTCATTGGGAATTAAACTTCTCTGACTGTGATTGTGAAGGTTAGGTTTTGTTGTCAACTTGACCTTTCAAGTAATCTTGGGTGGGTCTCTGAGGATGTTCACAGGAAGGCAGCCTCTCAGTAGGGGGCAGGATGTAAGCAAGCTCAAAGGAGCTAGAAGTAGACATCCTTTCCTGTGTGGGCAGTGCAGGAAGGAAATTCCAGAGACCCAGGAAGCCATTAAATCTGGGATAGATTTGCAGGACCCCACCCTAGGGCTATATAAAGGTGAAAGAATTCTATCCTTGCCCTCCCTGTCCTGTGTGTGTGTTGTAGGTGATGGGTTTTTCTCTCTGCTAGAACCTGTGGACGGAACTTCCCTTCAATCTGTAGTTTCAATAAATACTTTCCTTCCCCAAATTGTGCCTGATTTGAAGATTCATCCCAGCGGCGTGTGGCTGACTATGACAGTGATCTTTCTCACAGGACACAGGCCTAAGACGTAACTTTTCATCCCTTCTCTATTAATGTACATTAATTGTATTACATTAACAAAAAGCACAGACTTTCATTATGGCACCTTTCCTATACATACATATAATGCACTTTGATCACATCTACCCCCTCCAGTACCTTTTCTTATTCCCCCTTTTATGTCTCCTCCTCCTCTCCTGTCTCAGTTTCACATATGAGAGGAAACGTGATTCCTGTCATTCTGAATCTGGCTTATTTTGCTTAACATGATGTAACTTTTGGCAGATGGCATAACTCTATTCTTCTTTATAACTGAATAATGCTGCATTGTGTCTAGAGGTCACATTTTCTTTATCCATTCATCTATTGGTGTGCATCTAGGCTGATTGCATGACATGACTATTGTGAATTGTACATATATCTCTAGAATAGGCTGACTTTGATTCCTTTGGGTATGTATCCAGAAGTGGAATAGCTGGAGGCTATGGAGTTTTATTTTTAGTTTTTTTTGGGAACCTCCATACTTATTCATTCAACAGGGCCGGACTCATGTTTCTCCTATCACTAGTATTAGTTTAAGGTTCATTTTCCCTGCACCCTTGCCAAAATTTGTTTAATGTTTTCATTAATGCTCATAGTTAAGGGTAGAAGGGGCTAGACTACTGCAATTCAGATTTGTTTGTTATTATATATTGGCTGAAAAGAATGATCAACTGACCGTTAAATTATTTTATGAGCAAGTAATATCTGCACGTTGGAAGCATTCAAGTGCTGCCTCTCTACCTCAGAGCTCCAGCCATCTTTGTTTTTCTGAGACATCAGGCAGCAGATTCTGAAGGTCTCTAGAGAGAACAAGCATATATGCTACTGGGGTTTGATGAGGATGAAGATATGACGGCTTATTTTTCCTCAACTAAGGAGATAGGATAATTAAAGCATCAGGTGTATTACTGATGTTGCTCTTTGAAGGTGAGGAGGGGTCAAAGTGTTAACATTAAATTATGTCCCTCGGGTCACTGCTATACAGTAGAGAACAGCAAGCCAAGAAGTGCTCATCTGTGCAATAGTGTCAGTAGACCTAGGTGGGTAATCAATGGCTTGCTAAGGGTTCATGGTAAACTCTTATGGGGACCAAGAACATGGGCTCCAAGGGGAAATCACCTCTAACCAGAGATGTAGAGAGAGAGGCTACACCCTTTAGATATCTTGCCAAATTAACAATATTTGTCTCATTTAACCTATGCTGATCTCACTCTCCTTTCTGTTTGTATTTTCCAGAAGGCAATGAGAACTGTGGACAACCCAATTCCACCAACAGGACCTTAGATGATGCCTGACAACCAGGCAGGAGATGAACCACCCCTAAATTATGATATAGAGCTCAGACGAAACCTTTGAGGAAGTTGTGAGATGAACAAGAGAGCTACCTCCACAGCAAATTAGATAATATAAGGGTAATGGAGACAGACACTGAAGATACCAAACATAATCCAAAGCAGAAATTGAGAGACTTTTAAGATCTCAACAGCAAAGCATACTTAAAACTCACCCACCATGACTCAGGGATCTGAGCTGAAGAGGGGGCAGGGAATATCCAGAGCCATTGCCCTCCTCAGCAACAACACACAGAGGAGAAAAAAAACTGGCTACCTCTTGTACAATTCATAACCCCCTTCCCCATGGCCTGTCCCAGCAAGCCTAATGAGGAGGTCCTCCAGACGGAAATGGAGGTACTATCACAAGACTTGCTCATACAATATATCTAATTATTGACAAAAAATATGTTAATACAAAATGATGTCCCTTAACATAGAAGTAAACAAAGGAAGGGATGAATTAGCATTCTTATCTAACTGTGGACTTAAGCCTCCTTTAAAAACTTAGCTTGTCTTTCACACTGTTTCAATTACTTTCTTTTTAAACTTAAATATACATCTTAAGACAGCTTCATATTGGTGCATTACTGTAGCTATCCCAATCTGAGGGATGCCGAGAACTCCTCTGGGTGGACCATAATCAGTTAAACTAGCCCCTAGAAATGGGTATCTGGGTTGTTTCCCGTCTGTTGGTGTAACATCGTGGTTGTCTTAGTGCACACATGTAAGCACATCATGCTCTTCCACCTTGATGAAGGTTATCCACAGGTTTGAGGGCCAGGGATTAGTTAATGTGGATTCCCATGGAGGTGAGATGGCGAGTATTACTCACTTGGGAACATCTTTCTCTTTTTGGCAGATCATAATTCAGGAGCTAGAATTCTCACCTCATGAGACTTACATTTGGTAAACGTTGTGTCTTTTCAATGTTTAGAATAGGAAAGGATACCTTTATAGTGTGTGTTAATTTTGTTGAGACTGATTTTCTGTCTTTGTCAGAGTCTGAGTGCTTTTGTGTAATACATTTGCTATCAAGTGGCTAAAATAATTGGTCCATCCTGAGGCTTAGGATAGATCTTTACTGTTGCAATGCTAAGTACTGGGCAGTTGACAGTGTTTGTTTGACCTCGAGGAGAGGAACTCACGTTGTTGGATTTATATGGAGCCTATATCCCAGCCAGCACTGCAGATGTTAGGAGACCCTTGATCTTAGCTAGCCTTACTCACAGGTCTGGGGATGAACTGGCCATGGGAAGATCTAGGCTTTTCTCCATGTATCTCTTGTCTTCCAGTTGGCTGTCCTATGCCTGTTCTCATACTGACCATCAGGAAGCATGAGAAAGAGAAAGCTCATTTGTGCCCGTGTTTGCCAAGCTTTTTGTGTCAAATGTGATAATATCCCTTTGGCCAAAGCAAGTCACAGAGCCACACTCGGAGTCAGAGGTCAGAGGAAGCATTCCACCTACAGGATTAGGACATTGCAAAGTTGCCTAGCTGTCTTAGTACTTAGCAAAAGTGAGGAATTTAGGCTCGTTTGCAGGATACCTCAGTGTATCATTTAGCATGTAACTCAGGGCTAGGCACAGGAAGGGCCGCACAGATTGTTTGTGCACAGTTTCAGTAGTTATCTCCACCACGAACATCAAGAATGAACTAGCCTGCCACCTTCTCAAAGCTCTTTCAGTGGAAGACTTTGGTTGAAAAATACCCAGTGCCTCACATCTGATGGGTGTTTCATGACTTAGAATCTGTGCTTGTGTACCCAGAGTTCTTTCTATGGAACCTGAGTGACAGCCAGAGTTGAGATGACTCCCCAGTACAGGAGGGAGATTGACTGCTAGGTCCAGACTCACAGGGGGAGAATGAGTAATCTAAGAGACTAGCATTGCCAGTGGTTTAAATTGTCACATTTAATCATACTAAATATGTTTCCTGTTGCCTGGTAAGTAGGTGGGAGCTCATAAGAAAAATGAGACCAGTAATAAACGCCATTTTATCTGCAACTCTAGGAAGAAATGTATGTGAATTTGAGACCCCAGTTCATTTGCATGTTCATTTTTGAGGGGGGGAAGGAGTTGAGGAGTAGAGAGAATTAACTTTTCTCAGTTTCTGTGACAGGTATAGAGTCTTAAACAGTGAAGATCCCCTATGTTTCCAGTAGTAAAAGCAAGGTTCTTGCCTTGTAATAAAGAGGAATCAGCATGTTTGGGACCATGACCATCAAATTTGTCTCCATGGGAGGGGTAGTGGGGACAAGAATAGGGCAATGAACTTAATTTTATTACACCACTAATAGAGGTATTTGTTTAGGTGGCATCAGCCAGTATGTTATGCTTGGAGGTGGGAAGTCACAGGAGCTGTCTAATGTTGAAGGGGTTTTCCTCTATTAAACATTCTATACTTTAAATACAAACAGCAAAAGTATTTTAATACAAAGACCTATCTGCAGGGATATTGATACAACACTGTCATGGAAAATATGAAATATGAACCATTTGCCCTTTAATAGAAAACTAGTTAAAATCAGTACTCATTCAAATAGATATATACTAATAGTACATCTATTAAACAAGAGAAGCACATCCATGGATGCTGGAATGAAACACTTTCTACGATAGATCATAAAGAGCTCCATGGGGCTGGAGAGATGGCTCAGTGGTTAAGGCACCTGTCTCCAGTGTCTAAGGCCCTGGGTTCAATTCCCCAGTACCCACATATGCCAGACCCACAAGGTGGTGGCCCAGGTGCTCTCTCTCTCTCTCTCTCTCTCTCTCTCTTTCTGTCTGAAAATGAATAAATAAAATATTTTTAAAAGAGCTCCATGCTCCATGCACAGTTTATTAGTTATTTTACATAATTGTTACCACAGTACCTGGGAGGACAACATAAAGGAGCAAAGATGCATTGTAACAGCTTGAGACTTCAGTCCATCGTCGTGGCTCCAGTGACACTGGCCCTACTGTGAGGCAGAACATTGTGGTGGTGTGAGCATGTGGAGGAGGAAGCTTTTTGCCTCATGGAACACAGGAAGGACCAGGGACTAAGAAAGACCTTCAGAGTCACTCCCTCAATGACCTACTTCCTCCAACTAGGCTCAACCTCCTAAAATTTCCAGAACCTCCTAAAATAGTATAGCCACCTGGGGACCAAGTATTTAACACTGCATCATTGGGGGACATTTCATATCCAAATCACAACATGCAGTATGCTTCCATTAATGTGAGTATAAGTCTATATATCTGTAGTAAAGTCTTTGGGGCTGGGAAAGTGACTCATTGGGCAGAGTACCTGCCACATAAGAATGGGGACCTGAATTTGGATCCCCAGCACCCATGTAAGTGGTGGGTTTGGCAGGATGTGCCTAGAATCCCAGTGATGAGGAGGTGGAAACAGGGACTCCCTAGGGGTTTCTGACTGAATTGGTGAGCTCTGGGTTCTTTAAGAGGCTCTGTCTTAAAAAATAAAGTGGAGGGCTGGAGAGATGGCTCAGCGGTGTAAAGCACTTCCTGTGCAAGCACAGTGCCTGAGGAGTCCCGAGGGACTGCTCAAGTTCGATTCCCAGGACCCACATTAGCAGTGGAGCACGGCCCCACATCTGCTTAACCTCAGTTCCATAGGTGAGCAGAGACTAGAGAATTGCTGAAGCTCGTTCAACAATGGCAATGTCTGGGATCAGCAGAGACTCCCTCTCAATTACAAACAGGAGGAAGAAGAAGAGCATTGGAGCATGGCCCCCAACATCCCTTCCAGCCGCTGCAGGTGAGCACAGACCACTGCATGGGCACGTATTCATGCATACAGCACACACACACTCACACACACCATACCACGCACAAGCGCACACCACACACACACAGGATGAGGAAGGCACTCAACACTGACCTCTGGCCTCTATACACAAATGCATACATCTGTGCACAATCCACACACACATGTGCCTGCATGTGTGTGAACACACACACACATGCACACCATACCCGTATCTACATCTATACCTGTAAAGGTACTATAACTGTTCTACACTTACCTCAAGCCTGTTGAGAGCTCTCAGGAATAAATGTCATAGTCTGGCAAGATTACAGGGCTCTAAGTATCTGTGGAGAATATCTAAATAGGGAACCCAATACAAGAGGAGAATGATTCACTTCAAATCCTTTTATCTGACTTAATTTAAAACAAGATTGAATGTATTACTTAAAACAGTTTTAAACTAGAAATCATTAGATTAAAGCATGTGTTTTTGAGATTAAAAAAAAAAGTCAAAAATGCAGACACACAGTTCCTAGGGCTGGAGGTTAAAGTTAATTAACCAGAAGAATCTGGTTTTGCTAAACCACAGCGGTAGGGTTTAAGGTTTTAATCTTTTTTTGGCACTGCCAGATAAAAAGCGAGACCCTACCTGGTGCAATCTAAGTTCAGTTATTTTGAGCTGAATCAAAACCAGGAGGAGGAGGGTCCAAGGACCAGGGACCAAGAGAAGCCTCTGATCCCCTTGGCACATTAGCTCAGCAGTGAGGTGTTTTATGGTGCTTTGCACCAATGCATGCTGAGAGCGCTTGAAATAACTTGGAGGGCGTCAAAGGAGGCTAAATCAAGTAGCATTTCTTAAACGTTCTTTGGGTTTTAGGAACTTTACAGTGGCATTTTCTTTAATTTTTTATTTGAATTAAGGGCCTTTTGCAAGCGAGGCAAGTACTGTCTCAGAGTCGTACCCCAGCCAGGGACTCTTTGGCATAGTAGGATGAAAAGGGTCAAAGTATTTGTCCAAGGTCACAGTGCAGCCAGTGACCAGGAGAGCAATACCTTGTATAGCCGGATCTGCATGGCTCATCAATCTTAAGCTCTGTCATTACAGCATGATCTAGGCTAACATTTCTCTATGCTGGAAGGGATGAGGCCAACTCACAGGCAGCATGTCAGGTGACGAGATAAATGAGGCCCATCTTCCTGGAACACTGCTTATTTCTTGAGAGGTGATAAAAATTAACTTACAGTATAGATGTAATATGAATCCAATGCAAGTCAGATGTGTTTTTATGATAACATTTGAGATGCCAGAGAAATTTCCTGCTTGTTTTAGAATCCTTTCCCAATTTGTTCCTTGTGACTAGCAAACATGGGGCACTGCATGCCGCTAGCTTCTGGGATGTTCTTAGAAACATACCCATCTCCTGAATGTTGTGGATTGAGATTAGACTGGGGGGGGCAGAGAATAAGCTATGATGGTCAAGGGATAGAAGGAGGCAATGGATGTCTTCAGTGTGCAAACATGCAATGTGAATCCAGATCGAGACTTTGTACAAGTATGTATTTTATCCAGCCTGATGGGGGCTTTGTGTAGAGTCAGAGATTTCCTGGAAACAGTAAGGTGAAGATCAATCCATCCCGCTGTCCGTCTGTTCTCTGTCCTCAGCAGAGATGGCTAATCAACCATACATAGAACCTGGTCTGTGCGTCTAAAGGTTCCCAACACAGTCCTTCAGGTCTTCACTACTGGGAAATGATCACTTGGAACCCAACATAGCTGTCATGCAAGAATAAGTAGACCAGCTAAAGCACACGCTGGGAGCCAGAATGTCTAGCTGTGACTTGGCTTTGACACAGTTGCTGCCTGGCCATCGCTGATCTCTAGGAACCTCACTTTTCTCCCAGGTTAAAAAAAAAAAAGCAGGGCCTACTTCATAGTCACCAGAGTGATTAAATAGGTTGATATGTATGTAAAACTCTCAGGACCATCCCTGGCACAAAGGTGTTCTTTTTCTGCTTATATTGCTGACATAATTTAGTGAAGTAACTCCATGTTACAAATTAAGAATCAGATTTGGAGAGACTGCATAGCTGACCCATCACTGAGATAGAATGTAGTGCAGTTGGGGTTTTCATTCAAGTCTGTGGGCATCACTGCTGAGCTACTTGTGTGATGATGTATTCCCATGCTGGGAAGTTTTATTTGCATTTTAATTGTCTGTGTTGGGCTGACATGCAGAAGGTGGGGGGGGGCAAGCATGCTCTTCTAGGACAGCATGAGGTGAGATGGATATGGGGGTCTATTGTCAATGGGGACTCAGAGGTCTGGCCTTTGATAAGAGACTATGATTGCTTCTCATTTAGGAGATGTGGCTGGAAGCAAATGAGTGAGAATATTGGCCTGTGTATCTTTATGTGGTCTGTTGAGAAGGACAGGGGACTTGGAAACACAATTTCCTCCTCTTTCAGCTTTGTGGGTACAAATCAATGGACAATAATAGGTAGACCCATTTATTACCAGGAAATTAAGTGTTCCAGAAATAAATAGTTCTCCTTCCTACCACTTCTGGAAAGTACCTCTGTGTCTCTAGCAGATATAAGACATTCCACCATGCACTTCTCAAGTAGTGGAGGTTACCTTTTCTTTTAATCACAGACATTCATATAAATCACCCAATTAGACAGTATCGGTTCTGAGCCTAGGCCTCAAGAGTCCTTGCCGCTCCTTGGGCACTCTTTTGGAATTGTCTTCACCATGGAAAAAGCTTAAGCGTACTGATAAGACATAGATCCCACTTCCCCTGTACAGATAACCACCAGTGTCATGAATACACCATCCTGAAGCCCCTTCCATCCAGCAGCTGATCACAGATACATGCATGAGTCACATTAGAGATATATCAAACCAGCCAGGTCCGAAGAACCTTCCAGATGGTCCCAGTTCAGACTGCTGACTCCCAGAATGGTAAGTGAACCATGATTACTGTTTTGAACCAGCCACCCTTCTTTGCAATTGCTGTATAGCAATTTATAACTGATACATGAGTTCTGTAGGGATGGCTGATACGGTCTAGCCAAAACAGCCAGGGGACTCCAAGGCTTAGTTTAAAATGTTCCCTTTTCAGTTTTGACATCTTGTCTAGGTTCCTGTTGTTTAATAAGAATTGCTTATTCTATATTCTTTGCATTTCTTACTCTTGCATCATTGTGACCAGAATCCCTTACACAGATAGCTTATAGGAGGAAAGTTTTATTTCATCTCACAGTTTATTTATTTTTATTTTGAGACAGGGTCTCATGTAGCCCACACTGGCCTTGAACTTCTCATGTCTCCATTTAAGATCTTCATCCTCCACTGTGTCAGCATGCTTGGCTAGCTCACGCTTTTCAAGGGGTTTCAGTCCACCATGGCAGGAAAAGCCAGGTGGAGTGTTTCAGTCCACAGAGGTAGAAGCATGCAGCAGAGGAGGAGCAGACCGGGAAGCAGAGTGGGACTGGAACCAGGGCCTGGGTTATGTCCTTCCCAGTACTGTCACTAGAGATCCACTTCTTCCAGGTGGGCCTCAGCCCCAGGTTCCACAACCCCTCCAAAATAGTACCACTGGGGGCTGGAGAGATGGCTCAGCAGTTAAGACACTTGCTTCCAGTGCCTAAGGCCCTGGGTTCAATTCCCCAGGACCCATGTAAGCCAGACCCACGAGGTGGTGGCCCTGGTGCGCTCTCTCTCTCTCTCTCTCTCTCTCTCTCTCTCTCTCTCTCTCTCTCTCTCTCTATCTGTCTATGTGCTTGAAAATGAATAAATAAAATATTTTTTTAAATAAACAAAATAGTACCACTTGTCTGGAGAATGAGCATTTAAGACATGAGCCTGTGGGGGACATTTCAGACCAAAACTATAGACTTGTGTCATCTCTAGTTGGAGTCATTATCTTTTCATCGCTGGGACCGAAAGTAGCACGCGGAAGAAGGGAATTTATTTCAGGTTGTAGTTTTGAGGGGAAGTTTCATCATGTCGGGGAAAGCATGACAGAGCAGGAAACTGGCTCACAGCAACCGGGAGGGAGAAAGTTAGCTGTGGATACACAGGGGACTGAATTAATGAACCTCAAGGCTCACTCCCAACGGCACATCTCCAGCAAGGGTCCATCTCTCAAAGGCTTTACCTTCTGGGGATCGCATATGAGGCTTAAGAACCAATACACGAGGCTGTGGGGGGTTTGGCATTTCACATTCAAACAACCATACTAGTCAGTGTTTCTTCAATGCTACATGGGACCTTCATCAGAGCAGTTTCACTATTGTTTGTTTATATACACATGGCTATTTAAAATGTATTTTTTGTAACTGCCATGTTCTATTCAAATACATTTCAAGGAACCTTGACTGCTTGATAATCCAGTAATGATCACATTTGTTCAGTGGCAGAAGGAATAATCTTCTGCTGTGGAAAAGTTTGAAAGTTTCTGCTGGGTATAATATTTTCTGTGTCCTTTGCAGAAGGTGGATGCATTTTCCTAGAAAGATAATTTGGCTGTGAAGTGTGAGAGCCATCTGTGTCTTCCAGGAAGGAGCCTGGCCTGGCTGGAAGAGAGAGGAGGCTGGCTTCCTTGAGGTCTGGAAGGGTAGGGGTTGCAGGGAACATATTGGAGCCTAACTGGTTCCCAAGGCCACTGGGATCTCCTTCCCAAGTCTACCCTCCTGGGGCAGGGAAGTCTGAACTAATCTTCTTGTCCATCGTTTTGATCCCCTCTCTCATCACCTCCCCTGCAAACCATGTGTCCTTGTTGGCAGTGGTGACAGCAGGGCGTCTGACTGCTTCACTTCCCCTTCTGCTCCCTCACATTCCCTTGTTTCGTCTCCAGTGCCTGGTGCTCAGCCTCCTGGCCAGAGAGGGAAACATCCACCCTCCTACCTGGATGCTTCCCTTCTCTCTTCCCTTAGTGACAGATGCTCTCTTTTCTCTCCTGTTAGTTCTTTAAATTCTTTTGGTGTGTGTATATATGCATTTGGTGTGTATTTGTATTCATGTATGTAGATCCAATGTGTGTGCTGTGCAAGTGTGTGGAGGTCAGAGGTCAATATCAAATGTTTTTCTCAGTCATTTCCACTTTAACTTTTGAGACAAACTTTCTCTCACTGAATGCAGAGCTCACTGATTTGGCTAGACAGCTAGTCATAAGGCCTTGGGGAGCCTCCTGTCTCCATCCTGGACATTTAGCCGGCAAACACACAAGTGAGGTCCCAGATGGCCCCAAGACAACCTGTTAGATAATGATGACAGTGACGTGAGCCAGCCCAGGTAAGGTCAGCCAAAGCTCTTCCAGGTTAACAAACTATCTACTGACTTAGAAGAAAGATGAGTTTATTGTCTTAAGCTTCTGAGCTATGGAGATGTTTGTTATGCAACGCTAGCTAGCAGATGCATAAGGACTCCTGATGTCCCAATCATGGTTCTTTCTTCTACATTTCAGTTCTCTTTCTTTTCCCTGCTTGTATGAGCAGCATCTTGATCTTCAGAAGTCCTTTACATTCCCATGGAGAAGCTGATGGACTTATCACTAGAGACCCCAGGAAGCCCTCTTACTGTGGCTTCCTTAAAAAATGTTATGATTGTAAGTGTCACTTAAAATCTCATTTTTCTTTCTCTGTGCCTTAGGCTCCCCAGCTTAGGAGCCTTGCCATATGGCAGTGTTTTTCTGGGCTCCTGTGAGGTAGTCAGCTGTTTGACAAAACGGGCTGAGGTGTGCCCGGAGATCCATGTTAAAGGTCTTGCACGCAGCGCTCTAGCATTGCCTGGTGACGGAGTGCAAACCCAAGTGGCCCACAGCTGCGAGGATGGATGGTACCATGTGAAAAATAAGGGGCTGAAACTATTTTCAAAATGTCTTCAACGATGTGCTCTTTTTGCACATTCATAACATGTTAATGCCTCTATAATCTTGATATATAACATACATCCAGAAGAGAGAAAATAATCAGACACATACAGTTCCTTAAATATCACCCAAGTGACAGGTGAAACCATCCCACCATGAACAGTTCCTGGTACCCAGGAACGCCATCATGCCCTTTCTGAAGAATGACTCCCTCTTTCCTTCCTTTTACACCTCACTTCTGTCAGCTTTAATTTTCAAAACCAAGACTGGGGAGATGGCTCAGTGGACAAAACACTTGCTGCTAAAGCCCTAATACATGAATTCAGTCCCCAGACCTCAAACAAATTTGGAAGCCCTGGTGGGCTTCTGTAATCCCAGCATGCTCACCTATAGCCTGATGAATGCAGCATGAACAGCGATGAGAATGAGAGACCCTGCCTCAAATGAGGTGGAAGGTGAGGACCATGAACACGCACACACACACACACACACACATGTATGCACGCACACATCATAACACATCTCCCAAAATTTCAAAAGATCACATTGTAGTACTTTAAACAGTATTGAGTGTGAGTAATTGCTCCTACATAGACACTTCTTATTAGCAATCCTTCTGTTAAGATGATTGTGAGATAATCCAAAGCCAGTAGCTCTCATGTTAATATAAGGGACAGTTGGTTTCCTGCACACCACTTGAGAACTAAGGCGTAATATGATAAAAACTTGTAGGTGTCTTTTCTGATTCATTTTTTCCTCCCCCAAGTTTGGTGTTTACTAAGTCCAAGCACATTGTTGGCACTTGACTCTGTTTATGTCCCCAGGCCCTGCAGCATTTTGTTTATGGTTGGGCTGGGGGGTTTCTTTTCCCTCAACACTCCTTGTACAAACCAGTGTGACACATGAAACTCTTGTTTCTTGGTCTCTGGTTTTCTTTTTCAAGTCATTCTCATCTGAGGTAAAAAAAATTTTACTTAGTGGATTGAAAAAATAATTCCGCAGCTTTCTCTCTACATGCAGATATCCAAACGCACTGAACACATACAGACTTCTACACGTCTTCTTTATAAAGAAGAGGCAGACACACAGCTATAGCATCAGAGCATCTGACTGGTCTTTGGAAAGTAATCTCATTATTTCACCTCTGCACTTTGATTTTCTCAACTATAAAATGAGATAAAAAATAATGTCGATATTGGTTGGAGGAATTCATGAAATATTTTCCAGTTCTCTACTAGTTGCTCCAGAAGTGTTAGCTCTTGTTGTTACATGTTCTTCTGTAATATGATTTTTCCATTTAATAATTTCACACGGTACCTATCTGTGTCTGTAGGGAAACACGCATGCACGTACGCATTGTTACTTGCACACCTGTGTGTATCATACCTGTAATGGTTAGGTTTTGTTATCAACTTGACCTTTCAAGTAATCTTGGGTGGGTCTCTGAGGATGTTTACAGGAAGGCAGCCTCTCAGTAGGGGGCAGGATGTAAAGAAGCTCAAAGAAGCTAGAAGTAAACATCCTTTCCTGTGTGGGCAGTGCAGGAAAGAAAGTTCAGAGACGCAGGAAGCCATTAAGTCTGGGGAAGGGTTGTAAGGCCCCACCCTAAGCCTATATAAAGGGAAAGAAATTCTCTCCTTGGCCCTTCTGCCTATTCCCTCTTCTGGGTGTGTGGTGTTGGTGATGGATTTCTCTCTCTCTCTCTGCTTGGACCTGTGAAAGGGGAGTTGCCTTTTTTTGCATTCTGGAACTTCCCCTGTATCTATAGCTACAAATAAATTCTATCCTCCCCAAAACTGTGCCTGGCTTGAAGATTCATCCCAGCGGCATGTGGCGTGTGACTGCAACAACACCCCATCACACAATACCCTTAAGAGGACAAATTTGCAAACCCCCTTCCATCATGAATTGTAGCCTATTTCATTGGTCACTTTGTTTTCTCTGCTTTTTACAAAAAATCCAAAAATCCTATAATCAGAGTTCCAGTGAGTCTGGAATTGTCACTATCGAGCTCAAGACGTTCTAACCAGAGATGACCACCCTCCTACTGAACATCTCTGGATAAAATATAAAGGGCTGATTAACTTGGATAGGAAGGAACTCTTCTTTTCATTGACTGCTAACTGATTTTCATAACTTCTTCCATTATGAATGTGGGCAACAAACCATAGTGTAATTAACGATTTCTACAGTTGTCACCATTGGAAACATAGCTATTTCATATCTCATTACAGTTGTTACAGAATCTTCAGCTATCTTTTATGTTCATCACTTCTTTGAAATTACACTAGTTGTTAGATTCATTGTTCCGTTTTGTTCTTAGTGTGTTAATAAAGGATGATGTGTAGTGCCTCTTCTATATATTTCTATAACTACATTTCAGTACAATCCAATCCCTTCGTAACACAGTGTCTTTTGCTTTTTTTTCATTTACAAAATGTATGATCTTCAGAAAGAGCTCAGCATCTTCATCAAATTGCCAAAGGTATCCATACTACTAAAAAGATTAAGCATGCCCTTGCTAGTAGCTACAGTTTGAATGTGAAATGTCTCCCGTGGGCTCATGTGTTGAAGCACCTGTCCCCATGGCGGGTTATTACTCCACCATTATTTGGGGAGTTGTTGGGTCTGGTGTGGGTACGTGACTGGTTGTGGACCTTGGAGGTTGTAGCCCGGCCCTGCTTGTGGTCCCCTTGTCTCTGCTTGCTGATCCCCCATGATGTGGCTGAGCCAGGTCACAAGCCCTTCCACAGTGGGAGCCATGCCTCTAGTGGCCTGCAGTGATCAGCCGAACACCGGAAAACCATGAGGCAAATCAATCTTTCCGTCAGGGGTTTTGTCACTGTCATGGTTTGATCCAGGTGTCCCCCACAAACAAATGAATGTGTTCTGATAGATCGATCCTCAGCTGATGGCAGTTTGGGTTTTACAACCTCGATGAAGCTGTGTTGTCAGGGGCAGGCTTATGGGGGTTATAAGCCAGCTCCCCCTTGCCAGTGTTTGGCACACCTTCCTGCCGCTGTTTGCAGTGCTGTGGCAGAGGTGATGTCCAGCCCTCTGCTCATGCCATCGTTTTCCCTGCCAGGATGGAGTCTCCCCTTGAGTCCTTAAGCCAAATAAACCCATTCCTCCACAAGCCACTTTTGTTTGGGTTCTTTCTGTGCAGCAACTAGAATGCTGACTGCAACAGTCACCGTGAAGAGAAAAATAAAAGGGTTTGGGGCGCTAAGAGACATCTTGCCTTTTTCATTCCTTTCCTATGGTACGATATGCAGTTACTTTCACTTTTTGGGGTCTTGGCTTTCTTACTAGTAAAACAAGGGCTTTTCATTCCTTAGATGTACGTTGTTTCTCTTATTTTCCAGGTTAGTTAGACACACTCTGTTTTCTTTTCCTTTTGGTGTGTGTGTGTGTGTGTGTGTGTGTGTGTGTGTGTGTGTGTGTGTGTGTGCCACAGAGCTAATATGTGGAGGTCAGAAGACAACTTTCACTTGAGGCAGGGTCTCTCTTTCTGGTTCTTTACTACATTTTCCAGACTAGCTGATGCACAATCTTCTGGTAAATTCTCCCATCTCCACAGCTCCCCTTTTTGGCCAGCTATAGGTCTGGATTACAGAATTCTGCCCTAGCTAACATGAAGTCTGAGGATCCAAACGAGCAGGTACTCATGCTTGTGTAGACAACGATACACTTAGCCATTTTCCCACCCATGCTGTCTGCTAGCTGGCTATTATTATTATTATTATTTTTCCATTTCATCAGGCCTGCTCAGCTTGTACAGTCCTCATGTTTGAGAGTCTTCCAAGTGATGACACCAGCCTGCCTCTTTGCATCTCAGGGTCCCTTGCAGCTAGGCCATATACCCACACAGGACTCAGCAAGTGATCCCACAGTCAATGCTCCTGCTCTAGATATAGAATCTGAGCCCGGCAAAAAGGAACACCATGTAAACCTGCTGGTGGAGAGCAGAGGCAGCCCCCCCATCACTGTAGTCACAGATCTAGAACTCAGAGCCACACTGGATCTGGATACGAAGGCTGTGATTTCATGATTGGATATACTCGAAAGTTGAATTTTCCACAGTGTGCCATACTATAGAACCTTTCAATCTGTAATTCCAGTCTTGCTGGAGACTCTCTAAGTTGTCTAACATGCTTTAAATAAACCTTCTCCCTTGCCTAAAATAACCAGAGAGTTTCGGTTGCTTGCCAAATGAATCTTGGGCTTAGGGAATTTCAGAAGGCATAAACTCTTTAGTGTGGGGAATGTAGTCCCGAGATGTCGTTTCTAAATCTGAGTTTCTCTTTTTTAATAGTGCCATTCAGTATGTGTGTACAGGAAGAGTTCTGAGAGATGCATCATTAGCTGATGTCATCAGCGTGCACTTGCACACGCCTGTATGGGACAGTCTACTGCCCTTGTCAGCTCTGTCATTTCTCATGGACCCACTGTCCTGTAGGTGGCCCATGTTTATTGGATGGCCATTATGAGATGCTGGGATAGACTCCCAGGGCATGCGAATAATGGACCCATAATATGGTTACTTGCCTCCAAGTTATGCCAACTACGGTATGGGTACCCAAGGGGGATTCCCCCTGCCACCTACCACTGTATTAAGCTTGGTCTGTGTGGCAAGTGGCAAATTGCAGGATAACTGAGATGTTATGTTAGGTCTTAAGAGGCTGCAGTGTCCATATGAGGTGATCTTTTCTCTCTCCCCTCTTTGTGTCACCAAGAGAAAGAGGTCACCAGCTGTTGTACTTTGAGCAGCCCCTATGGAGCAGATGATGTAGACGGTAACTCTGATCTTTCGTCAAAAACCAGCAAAAATAAAAACCCTGCCACAAACCACACAAATGAGCTTGAGAGTGCATTTTCCAATCTGGAGTTCATTGCACACATTCTGACTGATGGTGTACCTTCAAACCTCACAAAAGACTAAAGACCTCGAACCAGAACCACCCAGCTAAGTGTGTCCTAAATCTTTGGCTCTTAGAATATGTGTCAGATAACAGACAGTTTTTAAGTTGCTACTTTTGGGTTAGGGCAATGATCTTTTGCCCAATGATTAAAATACAAGAATAAATATAAAGTTCATTTGAGTGAGGTGTAGCTGGGTGGGTGGAAGGCATATGACAAGGCTAGTTCAAGGTCATGTGGTAAGTAACTCAGTGAATGGGAAGCATGTTACTTGGGCAATTAATGGTGAGGTTTCTCAGGTTATGCATAGACTATATACCACTAAAAAGAGCAGCTATTATATATAAAGAGTTTCTCTAAACCAATCTGATAATGATTAGGTTAGATTAGATCAGAGACCAATAGAAAAATGGTTGTGTGAACTTGGGTAAGTCAATCATGCATTTCCTCATTTATAAAATTGGGATCACAACAGTGCCTGTGTTCCAGGGCTGGGAGAGTGGCACTCAACAGAGTCAGTTCTATGTTAGTATTCAATAAGACACAGAGGCACTTTCCAGAAAATGAGTTATAAAATGGCCAACAGGTCATGATTAGAGATTTGCTGGATCTGACCATCTGATTCTGGGAAAGTATCCAGCACAGTGTTGGTGCTTAGTGAATACTTGTTGCGTGGGATAAGACATTAAGGATTCGAGGAGGAGCACACCTGGTGTACAGGTGGCCGGCAGCCTTCCAGGGAGAAGGAACATACAAGGGACAATGTCGCAGTGAGAGCACATGCCTGACTGGGCTGAAGGTCATTGGGGAATGGTCTGTGACTGAGATGAAATGTGCCCAGTGACATTGTACATAGGCCCTGTTCAGAGGCCTTTAGCTTTTACCCTGGGCGACATGAAGGGTCCATGGAGGCCTTGGAGCAGAAGAGAGACGTCACCTGCATTTCTCTGGCTGTTGAGCTTTGAGTGGACCAAATGGCAGGGAGGCCAGTTTTGTGACTCTTTAGAGACCAGATGGAGCTTGGACCAGGCTGTTAGCAATTGAATGGTGACAAGTGATCAGATTTGATGTACATTTTTTGTAGAAGAATCAGGGCTGGCTTCCTGTACATGGGACCTATGTTGTCATAGAAGGTGAATCTTGATTTAAATACTCTGTGTCACCATCTTGAAATTCTTTTCTTTTTTATGTGTGTGTGTGTGTGGTGTATATATGTGAATTCACATGTGTGTGGGTGCATGTACACTATGTATTCATGTGTGGAGGCCAGACATTGTCTTTTCAATCACTCTCCACCTTATTTATTGAGTCAATATCTGTTACTTAAATCCAGACCTTGATAGCCAGCAAATCCCAGGGATCCCCCCCCCACACTTCTCAAGTGCTGGAATTACATTTATGTGTATTCTAGGCCTCCAAACTCATGCTTTACCAATAGAGCCATCTCTCTCAGCCCTTGAGATTCTTGGTCTTTGGCTAATGAACAACCTTTGCACTATCTCCTAGAACTTACACACCCAATCCTGGTGAGAAGTAAAAAGGTTTGTTAACAAGGGTGTGGGATGAAAGAGAAAGGAAGTTTCAGAGCCCCAAGGTTCTTGGCTTCAACAATTGAAGTTGGACTTGCCATTGAGTGCAATAAAGAAATAGAGGGAGGATAAATAATCTGGGAAAGAGGGAAGAGAGAGAGAAGAAGAAGAAGAAAGGAGAGGGGAGGAGAGAATACGAGGTCACTTGGGAGCTCTCCTGGGGTGCTCTTTAGGGAGAGGCTTCTCCTCTGGGTTTCCATTCAGAGACTCCCCCATCCTGGTGGGATGGCAGTCACGCAGTCACACAGGCATAACAGCAGCAATCATCACAGCTGTGCCCTCCTTGGGGACAATGGTCTGACCTCCAAGGGACTGTGCATGCAATGGACTTATTTTTAGATTTTGTCATTCCTCCTCAATGGCAGCGGGGAGGTCTAGATGAAGAAAACATTGGGCTGAATGCATATGGTTGAAAAAAAACCCTTTAATTAAGAGTTAAAGACTTGAATCTGCCTATAACTTGGTGTTATTTCTGAAGCCTACAATTTTAAAAGGGGGAAACTAAAAGGACACAAAATGACATCTGATACGAAGCCATGAATATGTTGAGTCAAAATAATTGTGGTGTCTTTGGCAGTGAAACTGTCCACTTTTCAAACTGTTGCAAGAAAAAGTGCTTCTTCTCCTCATCTGACCTATGAATTTTTTTCCACATTTGCTGGTTTTGCAGACTCAGCATGGAATATTCTCCCTGCAAATGTCTCTGCATGCTGCTGTTATGTTCATCTGTCTTCCTGTGTCCTCTTCCTCCAGGGTGTCCCAGATGAACCATTTAAGTAAGACGAAATTATACTTCTTTTAAAAAGTTGTTTGGCCATTAAAAAAGGGGAAGGAAAAAGTGTGTATATATCTTTTTTCCAAGAAGCCAATTTTCCATGGTTTGTCAGAAGTGAGCAGTGGATTTGACAGGAAGGAGTGTGGTACTTGGGATGCCAACTTCTGATGTGACTGAGAGGGAGGGAAAACCTTGGAGTTCCTCAGATGTAAGTAATTCAAGGCTTGAAGTGCTCACCTTTGGACCCACTGGAAGCGTTGGGAGCACTGCCTGGACTTGATTCCCCTGGGAGAGAGCTGCTGGCTGAGGTGGGGGAAGATCAGAGAAGGCTGGGGACCCTAAGGACGCACAGAGCTGGCTCTGGATGGGGCTGGCCCTCCAATCTCATCTTGGGGTTAAAAGCTCTCTTTGGTGCAAGAAAGACAGATTCTACTTCTTTCTACATTGAAAGAAAAGGGCAAAATAAAGTCACAAGCAACAGTATTCCAGTTACCATTATTATCAATGCAGTTAATACTTATACATGAATATCAATATAGGTAGGGAATTAATATTAGCCGATATATGACTAACATAATTTATGTATTAATATTTATACAGCTCTTAGAAAATAGCAAATGTATTAGTTTTTTGTCACCGTGACAGAATTCCTGAGAAAAGCACCTTCAGGAGGAAGGAGTCATTTTGACTCACAGTTTGAGGGGCCACGGTCCCTCATGGAGGGAAGTCATGGTGCCAGGTGGTTCCATAGTGGCCGCAGGCTGGGACTTCTGCTCTCCCCACATTGGAAGAACAGGAATCAAACAAGCTATAAAACCCCAAAGCCCACACCCCAGTGAGTCATCTTTTCCAGTCAAGCTCCACCTCCCAAAGCAGCAACACCATCTGGGGATGAAGTATTCAAGACACATGGCGGCATTTTATATCCAAACCATAACAGCAACTTTTCAGGTCTATGCTGGACAAACATTTTCCGTAAAGAGCCAGACAGATATTTGAGCTTTACTGCTGGCAGCAATCATAAACACTCAACTCTGACATTGTTGGGCGCAAGCAGCCATCAGTGGTATGTAGACAAATGGGTGTGCCTGAATTCTGAGAAGACTAATGTCAGTATTTCGGATGATGATGATGATGGACACCGAAATTTATTTATTAATTTTTTTTTTGGTTTTTTTGAGGTAGGGTCTTCACTCTAGCCTAGGCTGACCTGAATTCACTATGTAGTCTCAGGGTGGTCTTGAACTCATGGCAATCCTCCTACCTCTGCCTCCGGAGTGCTGGGATTAAAGGTGTGCACCACCATGCCCGGCCTTGAAATTTAAATTTTATGTTTTATGTGCAGGGATACTCTTTTGATTTTGTTCAACTGTTTAACAGTGTGAAACCATTCTTAGTTGACTGGCTGAATAAAAGCAGACAAGTGTCTACATTCAGGTTTGCTGTCCCTGTTCTGAGTGCTTTGTTCATTTTACTTCTCACAATGC
The DNA here is from genome assembly GCA_004024765.1 of Zapus hudsonius. Taxonomy (NCBI): domain Eukaryota; kingdom Metazoa; phylum Chordata; class Mammalia; order Rodentia; family Dipodidae; genus Zapus; species Zapus hudsonius. The sequence continues at coordinate 44,305 of PVHP010002174.1, read as the reverse complement.
TCTTGGTTGTTTTTGACAACTGTATCAACTGAGGCATGGAGAAAAGAGAGAAGCTGCCAATCACTACAGACCGAACTGTGTCTCCTTGGGATTTATATGTTGAAGTGTGAATGCCAAGTATCCCGGAAGGTAAGTTTGTTAGAAAACAATGTCATTGCAGAGATAACTGGTTAAGGTGAGGCCACTAGGAGGTTATTAGGATGGGCCCAGCTTCCATACGATTGGTGTCCTTACAGAAATAGAAGCACACCCTGTGAGGGAGGCCAGAGCATGCCAGCAGCCCTGCATACCAGGCAAGATGCACACAGCAGATTTTCTCTCATGGCTCTTAGAAGCCACTTTGCTGCCACACTTTGAACTTCTGCCCCCCGAGCTGTGACATGATAAATCTCTGTTGTCTAAACCATGCAAATGGTGGAGCTTTGTAGAGGCACCTCGGACAGACTGTCAGAGTCTCAAAGCCAGCTGGGGTTTGAAGACACTTTGACTTCAGATGTGGGCATCAACCCCTGGGATATTTATTGGGACCACAGTGTTGTAGTCATGCATGGCAGAACCAGGTCTACCACCCTCAGCTCGTTGCTTAGGGGCAACTGGCCAAAGGAGAGGCAAGGGGAGAGATTGGGATTCCTCACTGACAGTGTGGAAATCTCCCTTCTGCCCACATCTAGGAAGGGGAGAGAAGACTCCACACAGTTAAGACAGACTATGTCACAGAGAGAACTCCAAGGTATTCCATAAAAGCCCTGTTCACGGATTGTTCTCTTCCTCACACTTGTTCCTTGTTTATGGTCAATCCTAGTACAGCCTAATCCCCACTGAGTTTTCAAATTGCACTTTTGAGATTGGACACAATTGAGCTCACTTGAATTATAACAGAAGTCTGTGCTCCTCAACCATTAGTGTGTCTATCAGGATTCTCTCAATGAAGTCTTTTCCAAGTGGACACCCAGCAGAGAGTCAAGCATTGTCAGAACCAGGCCTAGAATACAAGGAGGTCAGCTTAGCTAGGGGCCTGAAGACTGGATGGTGCTGATAGCCTAAGGAAGGGCAGCTGCTTGAGGAATGACGGCCACAAACATCAGCAGCAAAGAGGGGCCTCAGAAGCTAAAAGGAAGAATGTTCCATAGAGGCAGAGTGGGAGTCAGACGGGGAGGCAGTGGGGGAGAGAAATCATCACAAACCTGTAAGACCTGATTCAAATCCCACTCCTGCCACTTAGTCACTTTGTGATCTTGAAAAATGTACTTAATTTCTCTGAGCCTTAGTTTAATCTTGAAAAAGAAACCAGGAATAGACCTGTGATGGTTTGATCCAGGTGTCCCCCACAAACAAGTGTGTTCTGAATGCTTGATCCCCAGCTGATGGCAGTTTGGGTATTGGAACCTTGTTGGAGCTGTGTTGTTGGGGTTGGGCTTATGGGGGTTCTAGCCAGCTTCCCCTTGCCAGTGTTTGGCACACTCTCCTTTTGCTGTTGTCTTCCTGATGTTGGCCAGGAGGAGATGTCCACCCTCTGCCATCATTTTCCCTGCCATGATGGAGCTTTCCCTGGAGTCTGTAAACTAAAATGAACCCATTCCTCCACAAGCTGATTTTGGTTGGGTTCTTTGTCACAGCATCTAGAAAGCTGACTACAATAGTACCTTATAGAGATTTTTTTCAGGACCTAATGAGAATATGAAAATAATCATGAAGATATTTTGTGGCTGTCATGATTGAATGAGAGCATGTTCATAAAGATCTTTGCAGGCGATTTGGCTCAAAGTCAGAGCTGGTACTCTACCAAGACCTTCTTGGGTTCCATTGTTCGTGTGACCCATGGTTTTTGGTTACTTTCAAGAGTACCAGCTCTCACCCAGAGTTCTCTTTTAAGAACTGCTCTGTGGGTATTGGAGCCTAAAAAGGTGCACAGGAATTCCTCTCTCCTCCTTGGTGGCCCCCACCCAAATTCTGGATTATGGAGGGCCATCTCTTTTGCTTTGGCTTAGGACACCTCTGAGACACAAGCTAGAGGGTCCCAGGCACCTTTGTGGGATTCTGCTTGAAACTGCATACTTCTGCTTGCCTCTCTCCTTCCTAGGCCTGGATCTCCCTCTCTCTGACGGGTTCTCATGATAATACTAACAAATCACTTGCACAGACACGAGGACTTTCATCTGGGGAACTCATCTAAGAATGTGTCCATTTTCATATTATATTATAGTCTCAGTTTGGGGTCTATGGAAGTCAATTGGCACAAAGAAAACCCAGCCTGAAGTCCTTTGTAAGCATTACAGATAAAGACAGACATGTGACAGCTGGAATCTCTAAGTAGAAGAAAATGACACGTTAAAGCCAACAATAATTTTTATGGAGATAAGATATTGAAATTCTCTCTGGTTTGTAGAACTTGATCTAGGAATTTAGAGTTTCGAGTCAAAAGCTTATGGAATTCTTAAAGGCACTAGAGAAAAAGCCATTTGGACGGTGCTGGGTGAAAGAATCTATACATTTTGTCTTTCTGTGCTGTGTGAAAGGATCTATGTATTTTTTTCTTTTTCTTGCTCTGCTGTTTTGGCTCGGACCTTTAGTAAAGTGCTGACTAGAGTTGATGGATGTAGTACTCATCTGAGGGGGAAGGGAAGTGTTCAGATTTTTTGCATTAAGTGTTCCATTACTTGTAGGTCTTTTTCGCCCAGATGTTCCTTTATCATCAGTCTGAAAAATTTTCTTTAATTACCAGGGTTCTATACATGGACCCTGAGTTACATGGCTTTTCCTCTTGAATCTATTGACAGACTATATGGATTTCCTTTTGACATCTTCTCATATGGTGAGATGCTTTGACTGATTCGCTTTTTGTTTCCTTGTTTGAGATGAGCTGGGATCCTCCTGCTTCCACCTTGTAGGTGTCAGATTACAGGCATGTTCCACTATGTCAGGAATATTGACTGAATTTTGAGGAATTAAAGAAATTATTTGAGAGAGAGTGAAAGAGAGGCAGACACACAGAGAGAATGGGCACGCGAGGGCCTCCAGCCACTGCAAACAAACTCCAGACACATGTGCCATCTTGTACATCTGGCTTTACCTGGGTAATGAGGAATTGAACTCTGGTCCTTCTGCTTTGCACAAAGTAAATGCCTTTACTGTTACGCCATCCCTCCAACCCCAATTTTGAGATTTTTAATATATATATATATTAACATATTATACACTATTTTTTCCTCACCCCAACTCCCATTACCATGGGAGTCCTCCTCAGTGGGGTTATGGTAGTCACTGTGGGGTCATGAAGGACTCAGTCAGTCCCAGTGGGGAACCATGTCTCAGGGTGTTCCTACCCACTCTGAGTCTCTTAAAATTTTTCTCTCCCTTCTTCTGCAAAGTTCCCTGAGCCATGGAAGGCCTGTTGGCAGTCTGTTTTAGTGTTGAGTTCTCTGTAGCCTCTGGATTTCTGCTTGTGTAGGGTTTGATTACTGTAAGTGTCTGTCACCCATCATCCTGGGGCTGGTTGTTAGGCTTGCGGTAAAAGCAGTATTTATGATGTTGCTTCCCCTGCAATTTCTCCTGGACCTTCCCTGGCAGATGTGGTAGAGGTGGAAAGTCTCATGGTGGGCAGTCGGCTATCTTCTTGTCTTATCAATGGATTCTAGGCTCTCCTCTGACTTCTCTGTCACCTGTAAAATAAAACAGATTTTTTTTATGCTCCAACCAAGCATGAGAGCAATTTGGGTTAAAGGGGCTTGCAAAGTCGTTTAGGAGATTTTTGGTATGCCTGTCCACTCTTTCCTGATCACCAGGGGATTCTGACTTGGTTTACAGAACCAGATATGAGTTCCCTCCCACTGAGCAGGCCTCGAGTCCAATCAGAGAACAGTTGGTTACCTATAGAAGCTACACGCCACTATTTCACAAGCGTGTACATATTGTCTGGCTTGCTGCACGGTCCCCTGCTTAGCCATGCTCTTGGTGACCATTGTCTTCTGGCAGCTCCAATGAGGCTCTCCAGGAACTAGGAGGGATAGTTTCCCTTCAGCACAGGCATGGTATTTGTCATAGTCAGCCATATGCCGCTGGGAGGAATCTCCAAACTTTCACAGGTCCAAGCAGAGAGAAACCCATCACTAACACAGAACAGCAAACAGACAGGAGGGGTCAAGGAGAGAATTTCTTCCCCTTTATATAGCCTTAGTGTCATGGTTTGATCCAGGTGTCCCCCACAAACAAATGAATGTGTTCCGATAGATCGATCCTTAGCTGATGGCAAGTCAGGAATTAGAACCTCACTAGAGCTGTGTTGTTGGGGCAGGTTTATGGGGGTTATAAGCCAGCTCCCCTTGCCAGTATTTGGCACACCTTCCTGCTGCTATTTCCAGTGCTGTGACAGAGGTGATGTCCACCCCTCTGCTCATGCCATTGTTTTCCCTGCCAGGATGGAGTCTCCTCTCGAGTCCGTAAGCCAAATAAACCCATTCCTCTACAAGCTGCTTTTGCTTGGGTTCTTTCTGTACAGCAACTAGAAAGCTGACCGCAACAGTTCAGCTGACTACAACACTTAGGGTGTGGGTCTTACAACCCTTCCCCAGACTTAATGGCTTCCTGAGTCTCTGGAATATCCTTCCTGCACTGCCCACACAGAAAGGATGTTTACTTCTACCTTCTTTGAGCTTCTTTACATTCTGCCCCCTACTGAGAGACTGCCTTCCTATAAACATCCTCAGAGACCTACCCAAGATCATTAAAAAGATCAAATTGACAACAAAACCTAACCATCACAAGTCCACCCCTTGTCAACTTGACATCAAACCCTATATTCTTATATCATACCTAATTTCCAAATGAAGACAGTGAAAAGATATAACTGGAAATGTGTAATCTCCCCCCCAACATAAGGCAAGGTCCCTGAACTGCAAGTTTATAAACCAAAACAAGTTATATGCTTTTAACATAATGGCACAGAGCAAACATTTTCATCTGCTATGAGGCATAACAAGGAAAGACTGTGCCAATACAAACTCAACAAACATCAGCAAACATCCACATATGAAGTTTAAGTCCCATAGCACAACCAATTGTGACTGACAGTCTCCGGATTTTTCCAATTCTGTCCCTCCAGCTTGGCTGAGTAGCTGGGGAAACTTCCATCCCAAGCCAATAGCGCTCCATGGAAGCCCTTGCAAAGTCCTGGTATGTCCAAAACATCTTTGAGGCTCCATTGCAAACCACGGTCCATCATCCAATGGCTTCACTGGCCAAGCAGGGACTTCACACCCTGTTCCAAATACTGCATCTCAGCAGCAGCTCCTGGAACTGTGTGCACTTCATTTCTCATGCTTCCAAAAGCAATACCAGATATGCAGGACACAGCCATATTGTTAATTCAGGGACAAAATAGACGTGACTTTAAAGAGCAGATTCCTTTCAGCAATTTCCTTTCCAAAGAGTTTGCACAGTCCATCTTTCTGTCCTTCCTGGGTAGAAACACCTCAGGCATTTCTCCATTGCTTCAATGTAAAGCAGTTGGGCCATAATTAAAAGCCAGCCTCTGGGCCAGTAAGTTAAACTTGCTTTGAGGTTTTTCTAACTTTAAATCTTAAATTCTCTGTCCCATATCCATAGCCAAGTACATAGTCCATTACTTAAATTTAACTTTGGTCAATGTGATGGTTAAATTTTGATGTAAACCTGACCTTTCAAGTAATCTTGGATGGGTCTCTGAGGATGTTCACAGGAAGGCAGCCTCTCAGTAGGGGGCAAGATGTAAGGAAGCTCAGGAGAGCTAGAAGTGTGCAGGAAGGAAATTCCAGATGCTCAGGAAGCCAACAAGTCTGGGACAGAATTGCAAGACCCCACCCTAGGGCTATATAAAGGTGAAAGAATTCTCTCCTTGAACTCCAGCCTGTTTGCTGTTCTGTGTGTGGTATTGGTGATGGGTTTCTCTCTCTGCTTAGACCTGTGAAAGGGGAGCAGCCTCTTTTGCATTCTGGAACTTCCCCTGTATCTGTAGCTACAAATAAAACCTTTCCTCCCATAAACTGTGCCTGGTTTGAAGATTCACCCCAGTGGCGTGTGGCTGACTATGACAGTATGCCAATGTTCCGTGACTGCAGCATGTGGTGTCTTCAGCAATAGGGTTTTACCTTTTAGGTGTGGCAGGTAATCAAGTGTTTTGGCCATGGCTTACGTTGTTTTGGGGACCTTGTGGGTACCCTAGCCAACAACTCATGGTGGGGATAATCCCGTTCTGGGCCTTGGATTTCCCAGCTGGAGTCCATGGTGATAAGGTTAGATGTTTTCCATCTTCTATCTAGCCGATCTTCCCTCCCCCTTTATTGGTGGTTATATCTTGTAGAATGCTACTCAGAGTGAGGGTTTCCATGGAACTAATTCTTAATGCTGTCTTAATTTTTGTGTAATTCCTGCCCACCCTCTACCCCTCCAACCCCTCCCCACCCCTGACATTCTGACTCTCTCCCTCAACTGGTCAGGAAACCCCTCCTCTCTCCCCACCCCATTTCTTCTCTTTCCTGGTCTCACTCTAGTTTTATGACCCTAATCCTGGTGTTCACTCCCATATGCACTCACTTTATAAGAGAGTACATGCAATATTTGTCTTTCTGTGGCTGCCTGACCTTGCTTAGAATGATCTTGTTCAACTCCATCCATTTTCCTGCAAATTTTATTATTTCCGTGTTACTTATCACTGAGTAGAATTCACTTGTGTATATGCACCACATCTTCATTATCCATTCATCAGTTGATGGGCGTCTGGGCTGATTCCAGTTCTTAGCTACTTTGAATAGAGCTGCAACAAACATGGATGAGCAAGTGTCTGTGTAGCAGAGTGGAGTTTAGACCTGCGTGGTGTAGCTGAGTCAAATGGTAGATCTACTCTCACGCTTTCAGGAGTCCCCATACTGATTTCCATAGTGGATGTACCAGCAGTGAGTAAGGTTTTCTCTTTCCCCAGAGCCTCATCAGAATTTGTTGTCCTTTGACTTTGATGAATGCCACCTGGACTGTAGTGAGATGAAATCTCAGTCACTTTTATTTGCACTTCTCTGATGACTAAAGATGTTGAGCATCTCCTTAAATGTATAATGGCCATTTGCATTTCTTCCTTTGAGAATAGTCTGCGCAATTCTCTACTCCAGTTTTTGATTGGGTTGTTTGATTTTTTTCTTTAGTTTTTTCTTTTTGAGATTTTTGTAGATTATAGATATTAGACCTTTGTCAGAGATATAGCTAGTGAAGATTTTTTTCCCATTCTGTGGGATGTCTATTGACACTGTTGATGGTTTGCTTGTCTGTACAGTAGCTTTTCAAGTTTCATGAGATCTCAGTGGTTGAGTGTTAATCAAATTTCCTGGGTGTCTTATTCAGGAAGTCTTTCCCTGTGCTTTTTTAAAAAAATATTTATTTTTAAGCAGAGAAATACAGAGGGGGGCGGAGAACACCAGGGCCACCACCTTGTGTGGGTACTGGGGAATTGAACCCCGGGCCTTAGGCGCTGGAGGCAAGTGCCTTAACTGCTGAGCCATATCTCCAGCCCCTCCCTGTACTTTTTATCATGGAGTACTCTCCCTGTTTTTTCTTATAGATTTATAAAATTAGGTGCCCATATGCTTGATGCATATAAGTTTATGATTGTAATATCCTCTGTTGTATTGTCCCTTTATCTCTTTTGATTAGACTTCTTTTGTCCTGTCCTCGAGCTCCAGCATTCTTTCCTCCATCGGTCTACTCTTTGATGAGGCTTTCTTGGGATCCTTTTAGGAAGGTTATTTCATTTCTGTTTTCTGTTATGTTTTTCTTCAGCATTTCCATTTTTCTTGCTTAAATTTCATGTTTATTTCTAATTTGATATTGTTATTGTCTCTTGGAGTACATTCCTGTCCTAGTTGAGCTTTTTCCATTGTCCATGGGCTTGCTTATTTCGTTGATTATCTTCAAATTCCTGTAGCCTTCTGTTGATCTCTTTTGATTGTCTTCAATTTCATTAAGTCACCTATGGAGTACTGTTTTCTAATTCTCTTGGGTTTCCTTTAGCCATCGACTAAATTGTTTTGTTGTTTATCTTCCATTTCTTTCATCCATCCTTTGAGTTCTTTCTGTTGCCTTTCTTCCAATCCATTGAGCCAACCTTTAATTTGTACTTGAATTAATTTTTTTTGTACTTGAGTTCTTTTGACCACTTTTCTTCCATTTCCTTCAGCCATTCTGGGAGTTCCTGTTTGATTAATCTTTGACCAGTTTCTCCCCATTCCAACATCTGTTTGTTCATGTTCTCAATAAGTTGATTTAAAATGCTTGCTGACAGTTCATTTTTGATGTTTATGTCTTGGGTTTCCTCTAATCTTTCACTGGATTATGGGATTAGGTAATCTTGGTGGGGATATCTTGGCAGTGTGTCAAGTGTAATCTGTTTTTTGTCGGGGTCTGCCCATCTCAAGATCAGTTGTATGACTGAGGGTGCAGAAGTATTAGCTTTTGTACAGTCTGAGTGGGTGGCTTGGTCTAAATTAATCTAGGTCAGAATGGCAACTAGCCCTGGTGCACAATTTCCCTGTTTTGCCAACTCACAATGGACCATCCCCCCTGCCAGGCTGTATCCAGAATGGAGTCCAGCCCTGGTGCAGCACTCCTGCACTCAGCTGACTTACAGCAGCTCAAAATTTTGAGTTTTGAGCCAACCTTGCATTTATAGGATAAAGCCAAATCAGTCATGATATCTTATTCTTCTTATAATTTGTTGGATTTTATTTGCCAATATTTTTGGTACTTTCATATCTATGTTCATTAGGAATGTTAGTCATGATTGTGCTATTTATCGCATAGGGTGAGCTCTGGCCACATGCGTCATCTAAAATGACATACAAATGGATTAAATTCTGATATCGGCATGCTTACTCAGTCACGTTGGCCACAAAATAAGGACTCAGTTGCCTCCTGTAGCTGGTGGCTACATGTCGGATAATTCAGACATGTTTCCCTGTGACCTTTGTCAACCTTTGGATGTGTTTAAGAAAAGCTATGACTTTGAAGTGTAGCTGTCTTTTTCTCATTAAGGTAGGAGAGTAGCTCCCCCCTCCTTGTTTCATCCTAGGTAAAAACAGAGCTCTGCATGATTGATCATTTAATATCTCTTTTCTTATAAAAGATTTCTGCAAATTCCCAGTATGGGAAGGGTCACCTGAGCACTATATATAAAAAACTATTTTTAATTTTTATTTCATTTTTCCATTTTAGCATTTTCATATATGTATATAATACATTGTGATCTTAGCCCCCCAGTTACCCTCCCCTCTCTCTGCCCTGCCATGAACACCCTTTCCTTTCCCATTAATCCCATCTTCCTTTTTTTTAGTTTTTAAAACATATTTATTGGGAGATTTCACACATAGAATACTGTAATTTGATCATATCCCAATCCTATTATCCTTTTTTCCCATTCCTTACTCCCTACCCTGAGCACCTCCTTATCCCAAGTGGTCCTTCTATGTATTGATGTCTTACTCTTTTTTAAAATTCTATTTTCTTGTATATTATTTTATTGTTAATAATTAGAAACATTGTCTGGACAAGTATTGTGCTGGCATCCCTACTTCCCTCCTACCTGCCCCTGACCCACTGACCCTCCTCAGTGTGAGTGCTTGAATGGTATCTTACTTTTATGCCATTGAGTTGACCTAGTGTTTGTTGCTTGCGTGATCATGGGTGGAAGGTTATTTCCTGTGGAACGGGCAGCTTACTAGTGGCTATCCCACAAATAAACCCAACTCCTCCTCTTCCAGCAACATTCGCTGGCCATTGTCTAGTCTGGGAGGTCTGCTGTCTCATTTATCTTAATTAAAAATGGAAAATGTTTTTGTTTGTTGAATGCTCAGAAGAACTGATTAGTGTTCTTAAGGATGCATAATATAATAATAAAAACCAGGATTTTGCATGCCAAGTTTATCTCAAAACAAATTTTTAGAGCTAACTTAGTCCCAAGAAAGCAGGTTTATTAAAAAATGCTGAGATAGCATTTCCCATGGCACAGTGTAAATTTAACTGCAATTTTACTATAATCCTGTAACTCTAGCAAAAGGTATTGCTGGGCCAAGTAGGATCTGTCTGTTATTTGCATTGATTAATCCTTGGGTATGACTTTTAAAAATTTATTTTTATTTATTTATTTGAGAGAGCAAAAGATGGAAGGAGGGAGAGAGAGGGAGAAAGAGAGAAAGACTAAAAGAGAGAGAGAGAGAGAGAGAGAGAGAGAGAGAATGGCAGGTGAGGGCCTCTAGCCACTGCGAATGAACTCCAAATGCATACACCACCTTGTGCCTGGCTTTTTATGGTTACTGATGGATCAAACCTGGGTCCTTAGGCTTTACAGGCAAGTGCCTTATTGCCAAGCCATCTCTCCAGCCTGGGTATGACTGTTTTCACAGCATGTGTCTTTTCCATAATTAAAGCTCATGTTCATCATGCTATGATTTCTAAGAACAGGAAGATTACAAGCAAGGGACCTTTCCACTCAAACAGAGTTCAGGAGGGGGGGGCAGGGAGTCATGGAGAAGAGGAAGCTCTTCTTCACACAGTATTGGCTCAGGAGACATGGAGGAAGGACAGTGTTTCCAGGAAGGGGCTTCCATTTCTCAGACTTCATGTCCAGCCTGGTTTCCATGAGGGCACCAACTCCTTTAGCTTCTTCTAAGGAATTCTGTCTCCAGGAGGTCTAGTGTGGCTTATGAAAAGTTCCTTTGGGACAGCCCAGGGGACAAATCCCCTCATAGACTATGTGCATGGCAGTCCTGTGCTGGTGCTGGCGTTAGACTAACATGGGTTTAATGCTAGCTTCCCTCGTCACTAGGACCCTCTGTCCTAGTGAAGCAGGGACAATCAGCCCTTCCTCTTAGTGTTATTTGGTGGAGAAGTGATGTGATCTACCAGCCTCTGCCATCACAGCTGGCGGTCAGTGCTCGGTCAAGTTCAGCCTTCCCTTCTTCTTAAGGGAAGGGGACACAAAGTCACCAGTCCACAAACTCTGTCCTCTAGAGTATTAACTTTATAAAAGGATAGAATTTTCCATTGCAATTTTAGAAACATGTGCATTTTTCTTGAGTAGGTTGAATTTTGCACTTGTGCCCTAAGGTGATTTATGTGGGGTGAGATTTTATAAAATTTTAATAATTGCTTTTGTTTTGCATCTTGGAGGTCAGAGCAGCTCTCTCCTTGACTCACTGGCATGGCCAAATCTACCCTTCAGTGAGGCTCGTCTAACTTGGGTCAGGGTTTACAAAGGACTTGGACTTTTTGCATTAATAGTTGATGAAATTAGCTGGGGCTATTTGAATCAGGCTGACGTAAGTTTTTATCACGGCTTTGCTACTTCCTAGCTGTAAAAGCCAAAGAAAATTCCTCTTTCTTTCTTTCTTTCTTTCTCTCCCCCTTTCTTTCTTTCTTTCTTTCTCTCCCCTTTTCTTTCTTTCTTCCTTCCTTCCCTCCTCCCTCTTTCTCCCTTTCTTTCTCTTTCTTTTCTTTCTTTCTTTCTTTCTTTCTTTCTTTCTTTCTTTCTTTCTTTCTTTCTTTCTTTCTTTCTTTCTTTCTTCTTTCTTTCTTTCTCTCCCCCTTCCTTCCTTCCTTCCTTCCTTCCTTCCTTCCTTCCTTCCTTCCTTCCTTCCTTCCTTCCTTCCTTCCTTTCTTTCTTTCAACAAGTTCTTGCTATATAGCTCAGGCTAGCTTGGAAATTGCTATGCAGCCAAGGCTGGCTTCAGACTCACAATCCTCTTGTTTCTGTGTTCCAAATGCTGAGATTTACAAGGATACATTCCCCAACCTGACCTTCTTCCACTCTTCCTATTATTTCAGCATCAAAATATGTGAGAGTGAGAGAGAAGGGGAGTTAGAAAGAGAGAAAGAGAGAGAATATGAATCCCTACCTCACAGTGCTATATTAATAAATGATATTATACATATCACATACTTTGAGCGCTGGGGAGATGTCTCAGTCAGTAAAGTGCTTGCCTCCCAAACATGAAGACCTGAGCACCATCTTGAGCACTTACATAAACATGGCATGCCTGGTGTCATACATCTGCAATCCCAGCACTAGGGAGACACACAAGAGAATCCTTGGGGCTTGATGGTCAGGCAGGCTACTCTAATTGGTGAGCCCAAAGCAATGAGAGATCCTGTCTCAAGAAGGGGCAGATAGATTGTAAGATCCATGGGGGGAGAATACCCAGAGACATTGCCCCCCTCAATGACAACAACAGCAACAAAATCTGGTTGTTGCTTGTACAGTTCATAGCCCATCATCCCATGGACTGTTCCAGCAATCTCACTGAGGAGGGCCCTAAGTAGGTTGAGGGCAGGGAGGAGGGAAATGGGGGTTCCAACACATGATTTGTTCATACAGTGTTTTTAATTATTAACAAATTAATTACTTTTGAAAAGTGGATCATTTTCCTGAGGAATGGCACCTGAGGTTGTCCCCTGGTCTCCACACACATGAACATGCATGTCTGCTCACATATATGTACATACACTCTCTCATGCACACATGAATAAAAGACCCCAACCCTTATTGGACACATGCCATTTGTTGGTTCTGATTTAAGAACTTAAAATATTTTTTTTTTTTTGCAAGAAGAGAGACAGGAGACACACGGACAGAATGGGAGTGCCAGGGTCTCTGGACGCTGCAAACAGACTCCAGACGCATGCTCCACCTTGTATATCCACCTCCATTGGAGAACCAAACATGGGTCGCCAGATTTGGCAGGTAAGCACCCCAACCACTGAGCAGTCTCTCCAGCCCTGATTTAAATACTTGATATGGAGAATATCACCTGGTTTCTTTGTGGCTCTGTGGGGTAGGTGCTGTGATGATGAGTCCTGTTTTACAGAGGCTATGCAGCTATGCACAAACACATGTCCTGACCTCATCGATGTGGTGGTATATGATGGGAGCCCAGGTTTGTCTGATTGTCACCCCGTTGTGATAGCCCCTTTCACTTTCTTCATCTCGGGCTTCTTCCCACTTGGAAACAAGTTTAGGATTTTGGCGTTTGAGAGACCAATTGCATGGCCAGCTTCACCTTCTGAGAACATGCTTTGGAGCTTTCCAGATACTGTCAGGGTGGTGAATACAAAAGATATTTGGGGGAACCACTCTACCCCAAAAGTTACTCTTCACTCCCTTGTGCTTGTGGCATTCAGAACCTTAGGCTTATATGTTCTGTTCTTGCTTGGAAAAGGTCTCTGAGGACAGAGCAGACTGTGGTCAAGGAGATGTGCCATGGTTCCTAGAAGGCTGATTTTTTTAAGGGCAGTAGAGTGACCAGCAAGTGCTTGGCCTGAGGCCTCAGCCCTTGGAAGCATTGTGTAATCCATTGTTCAGGCCATTATAATACACAGAAGGGTGGCCTTTGAGGGGCAGATAGTACTGCATCTGGAAACAGACCATTCTTAGAAATTTTGTCCTTGGCATGCTGCCTACCATTTGCCCTCATTTGTCTTGCTGCTTCCCATATGGTCCTAATTAAAGTTCAGTTAGAACTGTGAAGTGCAATGGACAATTCCTCCTTGAATTTCCAAAGGTCTGGATGCTGAAGAAGGTAGCTCAGGAGGGGTTTACTTGCATGGGAATGATGCCAAGAGTTATAATCTATAAATATAGTATTTATCAAATTTCTCCAAAATGATACAGGTAAACAGAATATGACCCAAGTGTTTAAATTCAACATATTAGACATGGAATACAATGATGGCACCAGGTCTACAATAGGAAGGTTATGAGTTTTTCCCCAGGTAGAATTACTGGTAGTCTTAAGCCCTATTTTGACCTATGCATTCCCAGTTGCATAGACAGATTAATGTGTACAGGGATCATATGAGAAGTTCTTTTCTTTTGCATATATGTGTGTCTGTTCATGTGTGTGAGTGCATGTGTATGAGTGTGCTAATTTTGTGTGCATATGCAAGCCAGAGGACAACCTTAGGTGTCATCTGCTTTGTATCTCTTCAAAACTTGGAGCTCACCAATTTGGCCAGACTAGCTAGTCAGCGAGCTCCAGAGACCCTCCTGTCCCTGCATCTCCGGCACTACTTTACAGGTGTGTGCCTTTATGCCTGGTATTTATGTGGGTACTTGTGGCTTGAACTTAGGTCTTCATACTTGCAAAGAAAGCATTTTGCCTACTGTGCTATCCCCAAGGTAGAATTTGTTTACATAAAATTTCATTGTTTTTGTAAATAAATTGAGTGGATGAGCAAGGACTAATTCTTCAAGTGAATGTAACCGCATCCTGCAGGCAAACACTCGTCCATGCGAAGAACCATGTTCACAGTGTGTGTGTGTCCCCACAATGCACTGCCAACCCTGCAAACTGTCTGTGATGTGTACACAAGCGATAATGTCATCTTTCCTGATCTTCTCAAGACAGCTGCCACAAGCACACCGATTCCTGTTTATTATAAGTCTATTTTAACTCTGGCATCTGTGCAGTAGTACGTTTGATCCACTTTGCAGATGAGAAACCTAAGAAGGTTTGAGTCTGTTGCTTAATATCATGCAGCTAGTATTTGTGAAGCTAAGATTTGGATCCAGTGCGAATTATCTCAAAACGTTTGCCCATCCTATTTTGCTATATTCGGTAGAGGGTATGATTAAGTGCAAAATTCAGTCCCTTGTTTAAATACCTTATGAATAGTTAAAGGTCCAAGACATAACCATCATAATAAAAAGCTAAATGTGTTGGGAACTTACGCTTCTTTAGTGCTGTACTAAACTTCAGTGCAATGGTACTGTTATGCTCAGCCAACATTAAGTAGCTTTCTTGACATGGTGGACCTGTGCTTAAACACAGGTATTTTGGGTTCCAGAGTGTGTACTTTTCTTCCCTGTTGCTTCCCAAGATTGCTACTCAGGGAAACAGACGTTTCTTCAGAGGCATTTTAAGTTTAAGTCAGGCAAAGTCAAGGGTCAGCCCAGTGAATAGAATCAATGGCTGCTGCTCTCAGGCAGTGAAAGGTCTGCACAGTGCTAGGTCCTAAAGCTATCCCTGACAGCAGAACTCAGACAAGGAAAGCTTCCCAAAGACTTGTGCTTAGAGTTTAAGTCAGGTTAAGTCATTATCCTGAAATGAGGCTAATGTTTTCTACTATCTTCGTTATTCATCGATGCCATTTAATTCCTGCCTGGAATTCAAGTTCCTTGGGATGCGCGGAATAATTCTCAGCGCCATCAGGAGCAATTGACATGTGCAGCTGACATGAGCCATTGCTGGGAGAGTTGATTGTGTGCGCAGTGTCTAGACGGAGGGTTGGTGTTTGGGGGAAGTGACAGGGAAGAAGCCCTCCCAATTGTTTGTTTTGCCCTCTACAAATCCATTTCCTCTAAGTTAAGGTAGGGTTAAAAGTAGGGCCAGGACCCTGAGAAAACCGGTGAAGAGTGAAAACAGCTCAGCTGGAGAATACAGCCTGTGTCACAAAAGCAGCTCCTGATTAATCATCAAATGCAAGGTGCAGTCAGATGCCACTGGAGAGTGAAATCACTGGAAGGTGAACAGGTCTCCAAAGGCAATTGAAGGATGTATTTGGACAAGAATAGATAAAAAGAAATAGACGTCAGAAAAAAAAAAAGAAAAGAGAGTTTAACAATGATGGAGGTTGAAGTTATAAAATGTCCAGGGGAGAATAAGAAGATGGGCATTTTGTTTTTCTCCCGGAGATGACGGTAGTCTCCTGTATGCACGATCAAACTTGGTTCTTCGTCTATGTATGGATGCACACTACCACCAGAATGGTTAATATCCAGCATATTTTTGAAGCACTGGGGTTCTGTTGCATCTCTGGCTCTATTAGCATTGGATTTCTGCTATAATTATAAAACATCTCTGGAGACAAGCTGTTCAGTAGCATTTCTCCCCCAGCAACCAGGGAGCCAGAGAAACTGGATTGTCATTTGCAGGAGACAAATGACAATGATCCCCTGAGATGCAGTGTGCAGAAAAATACAATCCTATTAAGAGATTGCCATTGTGAAGATTTCTTCCTGTTCCAAGCTCAGACAGAGGAGGGAGACAAGGTTCCATGTTAACAACAGAAATGAGCTCTCGCCCAGAGTATGGGAATATCAGATCCTTGCCATTTCTGAACAGTAATCCTGGTGGTATTGAATAAATTAAATGACTTGGGATTTTTTTCAATTCAAGAGAAATAATGTGGACCAACAACTGAAGTTTTGCCTTTAAAGTATCTGCAAAGACACTATTTAAAACACTCTTTGAGGTGACCACGGACTCCACTGTGTAGTGAGAAAGGTGCCCAAGTGGACTTCTGGAGTTCTGATCATATTTGAAGATCTATTGGGTAAGGAATATAGTACTTGGTGATAAAGAGGGAAAAGTAGGAGGTATTATTTTGGTTTATGAGCCATGTGATGGGAGAGATGGGGCTGTCTGCATTCAGCTACGCCCCTGGGAATTTGCATAAATGCATCTGCACAGGTGACAATGCAGATTTTGGTATCTACCACAGTGAGTAGTAGAAGATTCTCCAAGCAGCCATCTAGTCCATAGCTGATGCCAGCATGCAAAGAAGAGGAGACAGGAGCTCTGATGCTGGAAGCCTTGGAATTCAAATCCCAGTCAACCATTTTCTAACAGTGCAAACTTGAGCAAGTTACTTAAATTCCCTGAACCTCACTTTTCTCATCTGTGTCACAGGGGTTACTAGTATTCATTGTCAAGGTCTAAATGCTCAACAAATAACTGGTTCCCATGGTGTGGCACGTCATCCCCACAATGTGACATTCTCATGGTGTGACCCATCCCCCTGGTGTGACTCAGGCTTACTTGCTGAGGGAAACACTCCTCTGTACCTTCCATATTCTTTCTTCTTTTGTTAATACCATTTTGGTTTTTTAAAAATCTGTCACTGTCTATATGGTTTGAGTAAAACAGCTTTACTCTTTGCAAAAGGTCTTCATCAAGGCTTCATGATTTGTGCCCACAATGATCGACTCAGGGAGAGTTCACAATGAGACTTCTGGCTGGTAGACTTTATTGCCCTAGGAGTTTTTGAAAGTACATGTAATGACCCCTCAAAAATGTAAACAGAAACATCAGACAATCCATCAATTCCGATCCGGAGTGCACACCAAACCCAGGCTCCAAGGGAAAACCCATGCTAACCAGAGATCTATAGAGAGGCTACACCCATTAAGCATCTCACCAAATCAACAATGTTTGTCTCATTTAACTTATACTGATCTCATTCTCTGTTGGAAATTCTGTTTCAGAAGGTAGTGAGAACCATGGACAACCCAACCCCACCAAGAGGACCCGAGATACTGCCTATAGCCCAGGCAAGGAGATGAACCATCCCTAATTTAGGATATAGAGCCCAAATGTAACCTTTGAGGAAGTGGCAAGATGAGCCAGAGACATACCTCCACAGCAAGTCAGATAACCTGGGAAGGGATAATGGAGACAGACACTCAAAGCATAAATACAGAGATTAAGACCTCATCAGTAAAGCCGACCTAAAGCTTGCATACCACGACCCAGGGATCTGAGTGGAAGAGTTGGCAGAAAGATTGTAAGAACCATGGTGGGGTAGAATACCCAGAGGTATAGTCTCCCTCAGCAACAACACACAAAGAAAAACCAAGCTGCCTACCTCTTGTATAACCTGTAACCCCCTATCCTATGGACAGCTCCAGCAAGCCCACTGAGGAGGGCCCCCCAGTGGGTTGGGGGCAGAGAGGAGGGAAGTGGAGGTACCATCCGAAGAATTGCTCATGCAATGTATCTAATTATTGACAATCAATATGAAATGTATCTAATTATTGACAATCAATATGAAAAAGAGGTATTCACATAAGAGCCTGAGTGTTCACAACAGTAACTGCTCACAACAGCCCAAATGTGAAACAAATCAAATGCCCATCAAATAGATAGATGAACAAAATGTGGTGTATCTTCTTACTGGAATATTTTCCGACCATATAAAGGAGTAAAGTGCTGTTACATGAACTAATGTGGATGAACCTCGAAAACATGCTAAGTGAACTAAACCAGCAGCAGAACACATATGGTATGATTCCATTTACATTAAATATGCAGTAAAGGACAATCCATAGTGACTGAAAGCAGGGCCCAGGGACCCTGTGGCTAAGAAGTCATTGTATATAAGTGCTATAGGAGTTTCCCTTATGGAGCGATGAAAGTGTTTGGAAAACATACAGGAGTGATGATTGTGCCACACAGTCAATGTACCAAATCCCCTTGTTCCAGGGGTTGTACCAGCTCTCTCTCGTTTGTTCATCTCAAGAGGCAGTTGATGCTGAGTTCTGCAAAAACAGATTCAGGTCTTGTCTTGATTTAGAATTTCGATTTTTTTCCATTGTGGAGTATTTTTCATCCTCTGCCTACCTACACTTTTAAATGTATTGCATTTAAGATAGGATTACCTCCTGCTCCTGCTCAGCAAATCAGATGTTTGCCAGCCTTATGGTAATTCCCTGCTGTACAATTCTGCTGTTGGAGTCTTCACTGTGGTCTTTCCCTGCTCAGGTCCCCAGTGATGGCATGCCTCATGCAGAACTGCCTTCACACATCTCTTTGAGGGGCATTGCACGCATTTTTACATCTGAGGAAGGATAGCTGCCAGGTATCATTAAGCAGAAATGAGTGGGCTTTGAACCCAGCTCTTCAGGGCTATGGAGTCATTACGTTTAAGAATTAAGCTCCATGAATGGTTTTGTATATATGTCTTCAACCAAGAACCAGAATTCCTTTGGATAAGAAGGAAACCTTTGGTTTTGAAGTATCTTTTATAAAAGAGTATCTATTCTCTTTCCAGCTTGGAATTTACATGCAGAAAATACAACCCTGTGAGGATGAGTGATATTTAGATGAAACTGGGCAGGTCTATAGCTTTTTTTCTGGAGCTGATTTGTCTCAGTAAATCCCCAGAAAATAGCGCTTGTCTCATTTTCCTTCAATCCTTTTGTCTGAGTTTCAGCCAAGAATGTTTCTTTTTCCCTCCCTTCCATTCGTTGTAAATTCTCTTGATTTTGGTTATATAACAGGACCAAGCAATTGCCTTTACTGAACAAAAGTCTCAAATGAATAGATATCAATGGTAATACCAGTAATTAACAGTTTTTCTCTGTAGTGCATGTCTGAAACTGCTTTTATTGATTTATTTTGACTCTGTTCCATATAGGACAATTTTTCAGCTTGCACAAACATATGCTTATCTCCATTTGGTTCCAGCCATTCTGGGTTCTGTTTTTCTTTTTCTTTTTCCCTAAGACTGTTAACTCTCTAGGACAGATCTGACAGGGGAGCAGATGAAAGCAACTAGGGCGCCTCAAATTAACTAACCCTGGAGAATTATCAGAGAGTGTGAAGGATGGAGTGCCTCTTAGTTTGGAGTTTGATTTCCGATGTTTCCTTCCTGACTGGGTTTAATTGAAATTTGGAATGATAAGGAATTGTGTGGGGGAAGAAGGCGATGCAAAAGGCAGGTGTTATTCAGGCAAAGATACAGGTCAGAGGAGACCAAGTGAATCAAAATAAGAGCCACACACAGATTTTCCTCTGACTCTCTGTCTTCTAAGTACTCCATCCCAGATAAGCCACTTTATTTATCTTAATCAAAGAGAACAATATCAAGTACTAAATGGGAAAGTTGTTCAGATGTCTGGGTATTTCAAGATTATTGGGACTTTCTCACTCAGAATTGAACCCTTTAATTAAATTTAATGTAGGAAACCTAGATGACCTAGAAGTCAAAGAACAATATCCCCATGACATTTGAGATCCCACTGAAGAACCCTATGATAATCATAGCACTGAGTACACTAGTCTATGATTCATCTATCATGACACACATACATCACCATTTTCCTATGGTAGAGCAGTATTTCTTTGGATGGATGAAGTCACATATTTAACCAGTCACGTAGTGTGGATATTTACCTTGTTTATTTTCTTCCCTGTTCCTTTTTCCTTTGTTTCCACACCACCACCACCTTCTATTCCTTCCCTGCATGTAACCATTCTTAAATAGAGAGCTTTGATTTTCTTAAACATGAATCCAAAACATTTGTTAGTAAGAAATTTGTACACAAAATTGTTGAGTCAAGGATCTGAAGAGATGGTTGAGTGGGCAAAGTGTTTGCCATGCAAGCAGAAGGACCAGAGTTTGGTGTCCCGGCATCCACATCACCGCTGGTGGACACACAAATACAGATGCAAAGATTCTATGAATAACACACCCATTTGTCAGGCTTCTGATGTATTTGCCACTGTGTACACTCAAGAATGTTATTCTGATAAATACAGGGACCATGGAAAGTTTAACCTCTGAATCACACCATCCAATCCAGCTGTGATGCAGGTATGTTGTTTCCCACGAGGGCTCTGCAGTGGGAGTGTATCTGATTGAACAATGCCAGAAACATGGATTTTAATAAAGGTGCTGCATCCTAGGCAAAGAAACCCACATGTGCAATGACCACTTGGGAGAGAGTAAGTGACCTTCAATGAGGTCACTGAAGCTGGAGCACATAGAATGAGGTTGGGAAGAACATGAAGGTAGACTGAAGAGATGAATGATGGAGGAAGAGTGAGACCATTCAAGGCCGTGTAAACCACACAAAGGATGTTGGCTTTTCAAATCTTATCACTGACTAATGTTGGCAAGGCTGGAGATGAGCTAACATGATTGCATTAAACAACATCCTATGATACAAGTAGGGAAGACATCACTTTATTCTTCATGTATCAAGTGAATAGACTCAAGAAGGAATCTTAGTAGCTTACGCAGGCCTTTTCCTTTGGCAATACAAATTAGAGTTCTTTTGGGCATCCTGCACGACTTCAGTGGGTCAACACACACATGGGGCTTTAGCAGAAGACCTCCCAGATACAGCAATGGGGCTGCAATGGATGCTTTCAAAACCCTCCCATGTCTTCCATGCTTCCTGCTTGGCCTGCTGTCAGCTATCTTCTTGGAGGACTTTTTGCTAGACATGGGAGCAGATGCTCAGTGCAAAGGGTAAACTGGAAGTGCCAAGGAGTCCCTGGAAGTCACCCAACAGTAGATGGAACTGATCAATAAGTACTGACGTCTTTCAGTCCCAAGGCTGCAGGACAATTCCGAGGCACGAGCTTCATTGTGTTCAGTGGAGCTCAACTTCAACCAGTGGAATGGGATGCGTCAAAAGATAAAATTGTGAGGAACACCTCTCATTCAAAGCAACCTCAGGGCTGGTTATCAACTAGTTTCCTGCTTCTTTGCAAGTTTACTATGAGCACTTGAGCTTGGCAGGCATGTAGGCATGGTGGTTGGAGATTTTGAGAATGAGTACGTGGCCAGCACTCTGCCCCTCCCCTCCTCCCTCACACCCATGACTGTAGAACTAGCGTGAGTGGGAGATGATGTGGGCATAAACCTTACCTGTGATGCAATTCTGTTTATGGCAGGATCAGACAGTGGGTACTTGCCAGCATTCTGGTAATGGTATCGAACCTTGTATGTGCCTGAAGGCTTAATCACCAGTCCCTGCCAATTCCAGGGTAACGTGCCTGTGGTCTCCTCACCCCTGACAACTCCACCACCTCACGGTTCCCTGAGACTACATCAATATTTCACTTGAGAACCAATAGCACCAGGCCTCTGGCATGCTCTTCAATAGTCCAGATTCTAGCCTCCCTTACAGCCTTCTGGGTCATGCCTGGTGCTCTCTGTCTTTCCAAACTACAGTTGGCATTAAGTGAAGAGTTATCTCCAGGGTGAACACTTGCTGTCATTTCCCAAGGACACCAGTATTAGGGATGCGAATTAAATGCTCATAATTATAAGATGCCTTCCTGCTAAGCTCCTTTAGGGAACATTTCCTCCTCACTGGTTCTGATATTCCCATGGAGACAAGGGGGAAAATTCATATCTAGAAGCAGGAAATCATAACAGAAATAATGGTTTGAGGCACCAGGAAAAATGTAATCAATATTTACCTGCTGAGAAGTCCCATGATGGGAAGGAAATTGACTCCCTTCACCATGGCACAGATCCCATTCTGGTGTTCTGCTTTCTTTGTGTATTTGGTAGAGGGGAAAATGCAAAATCTTGGCTTTTCATGGTGTGTGTGTGTGTGTGTGTGTGTGTGTGTGTGTGTGTAAAATTAATGGAATTATGACATCATCAGCATGCATTAGATAATCAACTAATGAGGAATGAGAAATTTACAATATCCAAGCAGCTCTCCTGGTATCTATCTGCCTGGTGTCTATTTACTTGTATCCAAACTAATGCAGCCTAAGTCATATATGCCCTTTTTTTCCTGTTATTCCTTGTCCAGAGCAAATAATGATTGACATTTGTTTCATTATCTGTGCTATCCCCTTGGGGATTTGTCCTGGGGGAAGGAGGACTTGTGTGGGTCTACGCTGTTTCTCTGGACCATTTTACTAAAGCTGGACTTGGGAGAATAGACTTTAAAACTAATGCACGGAATGATTTTTTTCCCTAGCAGAAATGTGTAAGTTTCTTATTGCATAGATAATGGCAGAAGGGATGCCAGTGAAACTCAGCAGAAAAGGGATCTATGGTTTAAAAAGCCATAGGAAAGAGGAGGCAAGGCCTTGCCAGGACTTGACCTCAGGAGCAGGCAGCCTGGTTTGTCCTTATGGGATTGGTTTCCCTGGATACTTGTCATTCCGTAACTGTAGAAGCATTTTTGAAGGTGGCTGTGTTTACCCTTTCTATTCAGAATCCAAGTCCAGGAGAGAGGCATCTGTTGACTGAGCTTCCATTTGCAACTTACAGGCATTAAGGGCTGACATTCAGCCCTTATACTCTGTAGGAAAATTCTGAAAAAACAAACTTTTTGATTGCTGGCCCACTCTCTTCCTGTCCAGAGCTCGCTCGCTCTCTCTCTCTCTCTCTCTCTCTCTCTCTCTCCTCTTTCTTTCTCTCCCGCTCTCTCTCTCCCTCTCTCTATCTCTCCCTTGCTTTCTCCCATGACACTTGCATTTTCCATCATATAAGCTAATACCTATACTGTTTATTGCTTGGGCTCTCACAAGCTGGGATTTTGGTCTGCTTTCCTCATTGCTAGATCCACATTTTCTAGATCAGCATAGGCTGAGTTCTTAATCACGGTACATGGAATGGAATGCTGGGCTTATTCAAAAGATAAATATGTGAGAAACACCTCTCTTTCTTGATGAAATAAATGCTTGCTTTTAGTAGATGACTATTTTAAGGAGAGAGAATAACTCATAGAGAGCAAAATGTGGTAAAGTGATACTTCCTGTAGTTCTTTCTTATGGACAAAGTTGGCTCTTTTAGCCAGGGGCTGTGGGTCCTTTCTAAAACGAACCACTGATGCCCCCGTGAGGAGCAAGGCGCTGGTCAGAGGGTCAGAGTTATGGCCAGGCTTGTGTATTTCTTCGATTCCTCTATTCAGCTCTCTGTCAGAGTGATGTGTGGCATAAGAGGGCATTCAGGCAGCTTGGTGAGAGTGGAAATTAGTGCTGGTTGTTTGACTTTGCCTGCCCATAGCTACATGCTGAAGGGCCAACTCTTACTGAGCATGTACCATGTACCTTTGGAAAGTTCCACATGGTCTCATCGGCTCCACTGAGCCAGAGGGGAAGGTGCTATCATCCTCCTATTGCAGCTGAAAACTGGAGGTACTCAAGATTTATGGAAGTGATCCCAAGTCGTTTCAGGCCTTCCCTCATAAAGTCATGGAGAGAGACCATTTTCAACTGTAAAACAGACTAGCTTCATTTGGGACAAGAGTGTTGACCTGAGAAACTCTTACGTTAGTTATCCATTTTCCCCAAAGAAGCTCTGTACTGCTATAAGCAGTATGTTTGTGTTCACTCCAAATTTGTATTTTTTTGAGGTAGGGTCTTGCTGTAACCCAGGCTGACCTGCAATTAACTCTGTAGTCTCAGGGTGGCCTCAAACTCATGGTGATCCTCCTACCTCTGCCTCTCAAGTGCTGGGATTAAAGGCGTGCGCCACCATGCCCAGCTCAAATTTGTTTTTTGTTATTTGTGTGTGTGTGTGTGTGTGTGTGTGTGTGTGTGTGTGTGTGTGTGTGTGTGTGTGTGTAGAGGCTAGAGGGTAACCCTGGGTGTCATCCACAAGAACACTGTCCACGTCTTTTTGAGACAGAGTCTCTCATTGGCCTGGAGCTCACCATTTAGATTGGCTGGTCAGAGAGTCACAGGGATTTAGCTGTCTCTGTCTCCTCAGTGTTGGGATTATAGGTGTATATCACCACACATGCCATTTTCTGAGTACTGGGTATTAAACTCAGGTCCTCATGCTTGTAAGACAAACACTTTGCTGACTGAGTACCTTCCCAGCCCCTGAAATTCCTGTTAAATCTTAATGCCTGATGTGATGTTATTTGGAGATTTGGCATTTGGAAGGTGATTAAACCACGGGAGCAAAGCCCTTACGAATGGGATTCATGGCCTCATGAAAAGGACCTCATAGAACTCCCATGGTTCCTTCTAGCATGTGAGGAACCAGTAGGAAGCTGCCATCTATGAGCCAGGAAATGGACCCTCATCAGGCACTGTTTGCTAGAGCATTGATTTTGGACTTCCTAGCTTTCAGATCTGTGAGAAGTAAATTGCCATTGCTTAGAATTGATGGGATATTGTTGAATCAGCCCCAGAGGACAGAGACATGCTGACAGATTTGGCTCAAAGGGCTCTCTGTGCTTGAAGACATGGGGCATGCAATTAGAGAATTCCACAAGAGAGCAAGTTGTAAGGATCAAGTGTTAGGCGAGTCTAGAAACGCCTATGACTTTCCTGTAGAGAAGTTCCCTGTAGATTTTCATGTGGGCTATGGAGTGAGAACATTGCTTCTGCCCTGTATTTGCTACTACAAAGGAGGCACTTCAAATGTTGCCTCTGATTGTTGAGAAATGCAATTTTTAAAATCATAGTACTCACCATTTGGCCTTTTCCACAGTGGCATAGCTAGTGAATCCAAAATGTGCCTTTATTCTAGGATCAGAGCCGACTGCAGGTAGACAAGGACTGAAAGCTGTCAGATAGGGCACAAGACGCCAGTTGGATTTGAATTTTAGATCATCAAGGATCAGTGAAACGTGTCTCATGTAACATTTGTAACCTACTTATCCTCCAAAAAAATTTGTTGAATATCCAAAAATTCAATTTTACTGGGTAGCCTGTACCTTTTATTTGTTAAACATTGAGAACCTAAGAAGAATGTATTTGTCTCTGGCTGTTCTTGTCTTTGGATTTGCCTTTCTGGAGTTTAAATATGAAATTCGAAGTCCTAATAGGTGCAACAAAAATGCTAAGAATTTTGGGGCTCATTGATTAAAGCCACTTGTTTTCAAAATCTGCTGGCTCAGGTTCAATTCCCCAGTATCTTTGTAAAGCCAAATATCCATTTGCAGTGGCAAAGAAACCCTAGCATGAATGCACACACACACACACACACACACACACACACACACACAAACACACACACACTCAAATGATTTTTTTAAATGACAAGAATTGTAATGGCCAAAGGCATTAAATTCATCCTTGACAGGAAACAGATGGCTCCAATAGCATCTTTGTATGTTCCTCTCCACTCTGTCCTGTCGCATGGAAATGGGTTGGACCATGAAGCAATGATTTCTGTTCTCAGGATATTGATGGGAAACTTCCTATGAAGAAAGTGTGGATTGGAGGTCAGAAGACAGACGACTGAGGCCCTTGGGCCTGGTGTTAATTCTAGCCCCCACCCCCCCAGTCATGTGCTTACAGGTGCAGCTAGCAAGGTGGAGGTTAGACACGACCCAAATCCCAGTGATTAAGACACGCTTCCTCATGTCTCCACTATAACTTGATTTTTTTTTTGTGGTCATCATCAGGCAGCAGTGGCACCAGCATTTGACTGTATAAACTCTCTGCCCCTCTGCCCAGCCTTGCTCTCAAGCAGTTACTAGTCTCTAGGCAGGCACTTGGTCATCCAAAAGAAAATACCTGTTAAGAACTGTGGAGAATCCTCACACACAACTGAAAATTACTTTTGTCATGCGAAGCTTTCAGCCTCTCCATTTTATCAGTTTTGTAAATTTTGATGATTTTATTCTTTTGTGACAGGTTCTCATGTGGTCCAGGCTGGCCTTGAACTCACTATGTAGCTGCTTCCAATTCCCAAGTGCTGGGGTTACAGGCATATGTCTTGATCTCACTTCCTCTTCTTTTCTTCATCCTTTATCTTCCTCCTCTTCCTGATGCTGATTGTTTCTTTAAATCTGCAATTAAACATGATAGATTAGTGCAATCATTCTTGGATCTGATTGTAGTATCAAATTCCAGGTGTAATTATAAAATTATGGATTCTTAGAGAACTTCACTGGAATATCTTCCTTAGTTGAGCAGAGGTAAGAATATCTGCAGGCATAGATTTTCTTTGTAGACTCCACAAGGGGTTCTACTTGCAGTCAGGGTAAACAGTCCAGCTTAGAAGTGAAGGGGTCTGCATCATCCTCATTCCTCCCAGATCTCTAACTCTAAATGCTTCTCTTAACCTGTGGCTTTTACAACGAGGCTTAGTTAATAAATGGAGCTAATAGTACATGCCAAGCAAGTTTTAAGGATTGAGTTAACACAAGACAAATCTTTAGTCCTATAATCACTTTTTAATATTGGTTGTTTTTATCTATTCTGGGGGTCATTAAACCATGATCCGCAGACCAACTCTGACTCACTGCTTGTTCTTGTCAATTAAGTTTTATTAGACTAGATTCACACCCATTTATTTGCATATTTTATGGCAGGAGAGATGAGCAGTGGAGACAAAGACCATGTGGCCTGCAGAATCTAAAATATTTCTTCTGCATCTTAGAAGAAGTTTCTGATGCCTCATTTATGCTCACAGAGTTCTCTGTCCAGTGGAAAAATACCTTAGACACATCGTGATAATTACAGTAGCAAGGCAGGATTATGCTGTGGAAGAGCCCCAACCCTGCCTAACCATACCACAACCTTTAGTAACCTCTTTTTGCAGCTGGGCCTCACATTCTTTGCACCCAAGGTAGAAGAGTGGGGCTGGATGCTGAGGGCGCTTCCATGTCTAGAGTTTTATGGCACCTGCCTGGCATTTTGTAGTGTTCGTTAAGTTCAGGCCTACCTGTTACATGTGTTTTGTGCCAGGTGACCTGTGGAACAGGTTAGGGTGACTGGGACCCAAAGGTAACCAGGAGTATCCTTGCACTTGCATTTTCAGGCAGGCTCCACCTATCTCTTGCCTTACCTGATGCCCCACCCTTGAGTGGGAGGTGTCTCTTACTAGAGCTTAAACCTAATCCTGAAACTGACCGTCAAAGACAGGCCAACCAGCTGTGTCTCTGGCTCACCTGGGCCAGGGATATAGTTACCTGAAGAAGGAAAGGCTGGCTTCTTCTCTCTCATGGCTGGCCAGCAAGGAGACATGTAAATCTCCAGGTTTAGGTAAGGCCCCCTCACCACAGGGGCTGGGGCTCTTTCTTTTCCCACATGGGCCTTTTGTTTCCATGATGGGAGCCCTCTTAGATTTCTCCTTCTTTCTCTTAATTGGCTGGTCAGCCCAGATGCCCTGGTTTCATAGTCATGTGGCGAACTCCTTCCCATGTGCTCTCTCCTCACGTGTCACGAGATCTCCATAGCTCCTCCTCTTCAATACAGTCTCCCACTGAACCTTAGCATCTGGTGGTCTATAATTTTAATCATATATGACAAGATTATGGGTACATTTAAGTTTTAAGGTTCATTGGGACTAGCTGGGAACTTCAAGTCGCCCATATTTTCTGTTACAGAATCAGAACTGGTCAAGCAATAGGCAGATTCTCTCCCTTTTATGGTGGCTTTACAACAGATTGAAGCAGTTCTGTCCTCAGCCACTCATCCTTCTCCCCAGGTTCAGAGAAAGTTCAGAAACCATCTCCAGAGTCCCAGTCCTTGGAAATTATCAATGTTGCCTCAGGTGGTCAAAAGGGACTACACAGATATGATTCATTTAAAGAGTTTTGAGGTGGAGAGGTGATCCTGGGTTACCTGGGTATTATGGCTTGGATTTCAAATGTTCCCCAAAGGTTCACTCACTGGTCCCCAAAGCAACAGTAGTCATAGCTGGGACCTTAGGGAGGTGGTTGGATCATGAGGGCTCTCGGCTCCTTAGTGGATTAATCCATTGGTGGATTCATAGTTTGATAGACTATTAGAACGAAGTAGAAACTTAGAAGGAAGAACCCACTTGGAAGAAGCAGTTAATTGGCAGTACCCTCTTGGCAGGTATATTTTGGCCAGTGTGAGGTGAGCAGCTGCACTCCACCATGAACTCCCTGCCATGACCTCAGCTCATGCACAGAAACAATGTAGTCAAGTGGACATGAACTGAAACCTCTGAACCCAGGAGCCAAAGTAAATCTTCCTCTAAGTTGATTTTGTCACAGCAACAGAAAGCTGACAATCACACGGAATAGGCCCTAATTGTAAGCATGAGTGTCCTTATAGGAGTGTGACACAGAGTAGAGGAAGGACAAGAGACACTTGACAGAGATTTGAAGGTGCTGAAGGTGGAGGGAGGAGCTGTGAGCCAAGGACGTAAGGCAGCACCAGAAACTGGAGAAGAAAACTAAATTGAACACAGACTGTTTTGGGTAAAAAGAGCCTTTTTTTGCAAACAGTTTCTCTGTCCTCCCAAGGGATTCTGGGTACCATGGCATGATCTGAAATGTCCCCCAAAGGTCCCTGTGTTAAGCTTAGTTTGCAGTGTAATAAAGCAGAATATTCTTATGCTACTAGTGTCTTGGTCTCACTTCCTCTTCCTTTCCTACCCCCTAATCTCCCTCCTCTTTATCATGCTAACCTTTCCTTTAAATCCACATTTCAACATGATAGTTGAGAACAATAGTTCTTCACTGGCTATAGTTTAACACACGGGGGTATTTTCCACTTTGTAGGCTTCTGGAAGGATCATGGCCCTACTCATACCCAAATCTGGTCCCAGATAAACTGATTTCAGATTTCTGACCACTAGATTTGTAAGAAGATACGTTTATATGACTTTAAACCACTGTTTGTGGTAATTTGTTACAGCAGTCACATAAAACTAATGTATTTTCTTACATTGATAAGTAACGCATGGATCTAGGGAGATTTAATGATGTGGTTTTAAAATAAGTTACTTACCATAGAGGAAATTAATAAAATTTTTTGTGTTATCCATGTGGGAGGACAGGAGTGGAGCAGAAAAAGGGAGGGAGAATGAAGAGAAAGAGCTGTAGAGAGCAAGAGAGACCATTTTGAAGATGTCACGTGCAGAAGTTCCTGCCCTGGGCACTTAGAAGTCTACACTATGGCAACAGGCCTTTGCATAAAGAGATTATTTATTTATGCTCCAATCTACCTCCCCTCAGCCAGCAGTAATGAAACTGATGTACAGGATAGGAGGAAACAGTAGTCTGGCTGCTCAAAAGCAGGAGTCTTGGTGGAATAATACACACCCAGTATCTGTCAAGAACTCCAGCCCATCCTATTGTTTCTAAAATAGGTTCCAAAGTTTAGCTCTTGTTCCTCAGATTACGCCATTCAGAGACTTTTATCTCCACCAGAGAGCCCAAGATCATGTTAGCTCAGTACATAGGGTTCTGTGTTTGCACCCTAAAAACAGCTGGAGCAGATTTTAGCAGCAGGGAGGTTGTTGTTTGATGGCCTTGAGGTCTTCCTTAGCTCTTCTTTCCATCCTTCACTCTCAGGTGTCCCCATGGGTTCTTTTCCCTGGTCTGACATCTTCATGCCATCCTCTCTGTTGAATAAGGTTGTGTCTTCTAATTGCTCTAATCAATAGATGACATAAGCAAAGGAATCTCATGACCATGATGATATTTCTTTTCTTTTCTTTCTTTTTTTTTTTGGTTTTTTGAGGTAGGGTCTCACTCTAGCCCAGGCTGACCTGGAACTCACTAAGCAGTCTCAGGCTGGCCTCGAACTCACAGCGATCCTCCTACCTCTGCCTCCCGAGTGCTGGGAGATATTTCATTTTATCAGGCTCAGTTTTGGTATTTTAGAATGACCTTCCTGCCAGTTGGGAAGGAACAGCCACGTTGTAAATGTCTGTGGAGAAGACCATGCCACTGGACCTGACAGCCATAGGAAACCAGCCTTCAGGAGCAAGCAAACACATTCTGCTGACAAGCCAGGTGAGCTTAGAAGTAGATGCTTCTCTAGCCAGCCTTCAGGTAAAAACACAGCCCTCCTGAAACTAGCATGGCCGCCCTGGGCGACTGTGAGCTGCAGAGCCAGGAAAGAGTGTTTGATTTACAGGAACTGGGAGATAACAAATGTGTGCTTGTGGGATGTGCTAAGCATGTTACACAGCAAAAGAAAATTAATATAATCTTTGACAATCAGATACATTTGAGGAGTAAGTGTAGTGGATACAACCTAAGGGGTGTGGTTTGGTATTACCCCGTCTTTTTTGCCCTCCTGTTAGTATACCCAGTACCCATCTTAGTGACTTTTGATAATACAAGTTGTCAAATATGTGCTTAAAATAAAAATATTACCAATGACATCATCAACACCAATGGCATGGGGTGATTGTTCAGTTTAACACTAGTTAAATATCTCTTAAATTCAGTAGTCAGGAGCATAGAGAAGGGGACACAGGATGGATAATTTTTTTAAAGACAGGACCTCACTATATGACTCAGGCTGGCCTAGAACTCAGTATTCTCCTACATTAGTTTCTCAGGTGCTGGGGTTGCAGGTGTGATGTGCAGCTGATGGATAAGTTCTGACCAGGGCAAAGGGAGGATCCTGGAGTGATCCAGCATAAGAACAAGAATTTAAAATATATAGGGCATTAGTTCTGGTCATACGCCATGTGTCCTACATTGTATATGCAGTCATGTAACAGACAGCGAGGTTTCAATGTTGGACTGCACAGGCCATCTGGTTGAGTTGTGTAGCAAGCTATGGCATCTAGCTATGTATAAGTACGCTTATGCTCTTCCCCCAAGGATGAGACCTCCCGACAATGCGTTCTGCAGCGGTATCCCCATCGCTACTATCGTAGTTAGTTTTGTGCTGCTGGCACAAAGCACCCCATCAAAAACAGCTTGTAGGAGGATAGGGTTT
This sequence comes from Zapus hudsonius, assembly GCA_004024765.1. Classification (NCBI taxonomy): domain Eukaryota; kingdom Metazoa; phylum Chordata; class Mammalia; order Rodentia; family Dipodidae; genus Zapus; species Zapus hudsonius. Next base: position 13,142 of record PVHP010002174.1, on the reverse strand, counting down.
ATTTTGGCTTACATACCTGAGGGGGGAAGCTCCATCATGGCAGGGAAAACGTGGCAGGAGCAGAGGCTGGACATCACCGCCTGGTGGACAATAGTAGCCGGAGAGTGTGCCAAACACTGACAAGGGGAAGCTGTCTATAACACCCATAAGCCCACCCCCCCAACAATATACCACCTTTAACAAGGGTCCAAGTCCCATATTGCCATCAGCTGGTGATCAAACATTTAGATCACATAAGTTTATGGGAGACATCTGAGTCAAACCACCACAGCTATGCAACTCACAACCACATACACACACACACACACACACACACATATTTACTCGTTCATCACAACAACATTATGAAATAGGTACTTAAGCTATTCCCAGTTTACCAAGAGAGAACAGAATTGATGTAGCTTGCTCACAGTCAAGCTGCTAGGAAATGGTGCCACCAGGATAGAGACTATTTAGATCCTTGAATAGACAGGTGATTCAAGAGAGACTGTGAGGAAAGCAGTGAATATCAAGGAGATCCAAGATCCATTAGAATAGCACAGGACCAGTCATCTCTGTCACGAGTGCTGCTCTCACTGCTGGCCTGAAAAACTCTTCTATGGGGGGGGGGGGACACGACACACTGAGGAGACGCAAACCTCATCATAGCAGAAAATCAGAGGCTACTGGGAGCTCAACAATAAAGGAGACTTAGAACAGGCCCTCCAGGACTTAGGGAACATTGCAAAAGAGTGGTCAGAAAGAATGTAAGCGCCATATAGACTAACTGGTACATTTATGAACCCATAGTGATTACCAATAGCCCACACTTAGGAGGGCCTTCAGTGGAACAGGAGGGGGAAGAGGGAACTAAGAACCTAATGGGAATGTGACCAATATGCAAAATGTTGATATAATAAAATTCTCAATTTAAAAAATTGCAAAAAAATTGATTTTAAATAAAAGAATGACTGTGGGTAAGAGAAATGGGAAGGAGTCTCGAGGAAAATTCGCTAAGACCAGGATCCACGATAGCTGGACCCAAAGAGAAACTGAGAAGCTAACTTTAAAGGGAACAGGCTGGGTTCACTGGTCAGGGACAGCTGAAGGTTCTGAACATGACTCCTAAGACCAAATCCAGCTTCAGCAGGAGGAGTGCATTGATTTATTAGATGTTGACCTTGGGCATGGATGGGAGGGAGGAAAGACATATGTGCTATTATTTGTCATCTTGGCTTTGACAGGAAAGAGGCTCCCCAGCTCATTTGTAAGTGACAACATAAAAAGTCTCCCAGCTTGTCTACACAGCAGTCATCCATATAAACTTGTACAAATGAAACAATAAAGATGCATGCATTTCAATACATGTATGGTAGCCGTTTTAAAGTGAGTAGAAGAAAGTTGAAATATATTTGTGGCCTGTGATGATTCCCTTTTGTGACTGCACTTGGGTCTCTATTTCTTCTGGAAATAGACCCAACCACCATCCTTGGCATTGAGGGATGTCTCAAATAGAGCCAATCATATCTTTCCTTCCCCCGTCACCATGATTGAGCCAGGATCTGACCATGTAGAGTTTTTCTGTTGGCTTCATCAAGCTAGAGCTGGAAGTGGGGACACTCTTCTCTGATGACTGAACTCTCATGATGTTGTCCAGAGCTGACAGTCACCTATTTCTGTCATGTGGACAAGGTCACAATGAGTTCATCTTGTAAGGACACCCAGGCATTAGAAGAGAATGAGAAAGTGTATCTGAATGGGTTGAAAATTCCTGCTTCTATCCAACCTTGATTTTATCTGCTCTTTGATATGAAGGAAACTGGCTTTGTGATCCAATATCTTATCCTGTTTTTGCAATGTTAATGAGGTATAATTAGCATATAGTAAGCTCTGCATATTTTACAAATGCGATTCAGTGTATATTCATCAAACCACCACCAAGATAATACAGGTCCTTATATAGCCCCAGTTTCCTTCAATCCTTCCTTTGCGCCCAAACCCCAAGTTTCTTACTGATTTGCTTTTGGTCATTATTGAGTAGTTGTTATTTTCTAGGATTTTATCTAAATGGAATTATACAATATGTACTCTCATGCTGCCTGGCTTCTTTGTTGAATGTAATGATTTTGAGAGTCATTCATGTTGCTTCCTGCATCAATAGCTCATTGTTTCCTCTTGCTAAGGAAGAATCCCACTGTTTATCCACTCATTGTTACTGGGTATTTATTTTTGTTTGCAGTTTATGACTATTATGAATAATCATGCCATGAATATTTGGGGCTCAGTCTTTGCACAAACATAGATTTTCATTTCTCTTGGCTCAATATCTGGAAATGGAAAGGCTGGTATGGTAAGCATATACTTAACTTTTAAAGAACTTTCCAGGTCGTTTTTCCTACTCTCAATGGTGACCGGATTACTTGTTCCATTCGCTTCATACACTTGCATCCATGGTATGATCAGTCTTTCCCTCAGGAACCATGATTTACCCAAGATACTCTGCTTTGGAGGACGCTGTCAGTGGGACTTGTAAATTTGTGTACTGAAAACTATTTACTGAGAGCATATAATAATCAGAAGAAGGTGTAGAAATTAATGCTGGTTTAATAACATTAGTAACATTAATATTATTACAATATAACATGATTTTATTTCATGAGCTCAGGACTGTGCATGACTGAATGATATTTATCCCTCATACTGGGAGAATTGTAACCCCCAAACCATCCTTTATCATCTGATCACATGACTTGTTATTTCAGCCTGGAAATGGGATACAAAGGACTGAGAAGAAGTAATGATTGTTATGATGAATTTAAGCAGTATGGCTCCTCTTTAAATCCCATAATGAGTTCATCAGAATTTAATAATAATCTTACAATCATTCCCAACATGCCTATGAGAAGAGAAACATCCTGACAGTGGCAGGCTATTTGAACCAAGTAATGCAAAGACGTAAAAGTGGCAGTTTGCCAGATTGTGTCTGGTGTCTCACCAAGCCCACTTTTGCTGGAAAGAAGGTGAAGGAAAAATAGCAGAGTGATTAAAAATGATGGCTCTCTACTCAGTTAGCTTGCAGCCTTGGGTACATTGTTGTACCTTGTATGCACCTAAGTTTTTTCATCTATGAAATAGAAATACTCAAACTATCTATGTGTATTACTCAGACTTTTCATTGCTATGGTAAAACACCAGAGGAAGGATTTATTTTGATTCATGATTTCAGAGGGTTTATTCCACCATGGAGGGCAAGGTGTGGTGTGGTAGTGACTCACATTACGGAATCTATGAAACAGAGAGACAGAAAGCCTCTGCTAGTGGCAGTGTCTTTCCCATTCAATGGACGTTAGGTCAGCAAATGGCAATAGTCTCATAGACACACCCAGAAGTGCTTTATTAATCTCTGAGGCATCTCTTAATCCGTCGAGTTGAAAATCAGGATTAACCATTACACTACCTCACAGGGTCCTTGTGAAGATAAAAATGAATTGCTTAGAACAGTAACGCCTAATGCCACACAGTCAATAGATGCTCACAAATGATGTCATTGCCAATGCTGTTACTACTTTGAAGATGGACAGCACCCTGTCCTCATTCCTACTGGACAAACTCACTTTGCATGTTATCTTTCTTGTAGCAGCCTTCTTGGTACTGAGACAAAACATCTGACTAGAAGCAGTTCTAGAAGGAAAGGTTGGAAATGTTACTGTGTAGAAAAGCATGGCAGAACAGGCAGCCAGCTCACACCTTCATATATCAGCAGCAGGAGGGGGCAAGACTCTGCTACTCTGAATAACCAGTGTGCTGGACTAACAGTCCTCAAGTATTGCCCACAGTGACACACCTCCTCCAGCGAGTCTCCATCTCTCAAAGGTTCCACCAGCTGGGCACAAAGCGACAGGCTTGACCACAAACACTTGAGGATATGGGGACATTTTCTATCCAAGCCACCACATTCCTTAAATGTTTCAGGCACTCTAAGCTCTCCAAGAGTGAAGGGCAGAGATTGGGTTCCCCCCCCACCCCCATGCTGGTGCTCTAGGGACAGAGCTCTGCTCTGATTACTGTGTTAACACTCCAGGTTAGCATTCTTCATGACTTTAATCAGCTATCCTCTATTAGTTCTTAAGGAATTTGCTGTGGTGGGGGTTGGAGACATGAGTACTTTTGACAGTGATCCTCCTACCTCTGCCTCCTGAGTGCTGGGATTAAAGGCATGCGCCACCATGCCCAGCTTGCCTGAGAGTTTTTGATTAAGCTTTCAAATTTAAGTGTCCAGCAGCCTCCAAGAGAAGGTGTCATTGGGGGTGGATCTTAAGTCCAGCCCTAAGGTGTGTTCAGAGCAGTTTGAGCTCTGGATCTTTGTGTTTGCTGAGTGTTTTGGCGGTGTCTTTCTGCTATGATCTATGGAAGTGAGACAGTTTCATCTGCTACTGATGGTATTTCCCTTGGATTCTGTAAGCCTGAAATAGATCCTTTCCTCCCATAAACTGCTTCTGGTTGGATGCTTGTCACAGCAATGAGAAAGTTCTTGGCAACACTCAGGGAATAGAAAAGACATTTAACAAACCTATCTCCAAAACCACTGGGAGCAAGATCTTTGGGAAAAGAGAGAGAAAGAAATGAAGTGAATTGTTGAGAGGGGACAAAAACACCCACATATAACCAGAAGAATTATACTTTGCTAAAAAGATCCAAAGTTAATGACATATATTAGGAACAGCACAGCCATGAAGGGTAAACTGAGAGAGACAAGGAGCGAGGAAGGCAAAGAATGTGGAGGAAGACAGATGATGGGTTGTGAAGGCAGCCATGTGGGAAATATGGTAAAGTCAGAAGTTCAAGTGAGAGAGATTCAGTCATGAGGACCTCAGATAAGACAAATACAAGAAATAAAACCAGTGTGAGAGCGAGACTGATGGGGTGAAAAGAACCAACAGCCAGCGAAGGTTCAATGGGGAACATGAAGCATGAAGGAGACAAATCCAACGAGAAAGAAATCCCCCAGCCTGAGTCACATAACGTTACCGTGATTTGCTTTGCTGTCCGTGTCCAGCATCATCCCAGGGTCACAGGAGGACACATTCCAAAGAGCAATGCTGGCTCCCTCCCTGAATGGTATGGGCTCTGAGGAGGAAGATTCTAGAAAGCAGCTGTAAACTCTGAGAAGTCCTGCTGTATTTTAAACTTGCGATCTCAAAGGGGAGGCCTCCCTTGGTTACTGAGGAATCTATTGTGCATTTGTATCTAATGTACAGAGTGAGAGAGAATCCATGATCACTGTGCATTTATCTAATGGTCCTAGCTAAATTTGTTTGAGTGAATGGAGGAATGAATAAATGATTGCATTGGTGCAAAATCAGACACCAGAGGAGCAGCTTGGGAAAGTATTTCAGTTGTCAGTGAGCATGTACTTCATTGCTCTTTCTGTGTGTCATGAATCTGCTTCTGACACGGCTGTGCCCTCTTGGACACTGAGTCCTTCACAAGGCTGCTTCCCACCTGGTGGCCTCTTCTCGGGTCACCCACGTGTGTGCTGGCAGGACTGTGGCCCTCGTAGGCTGTTGGACTAAATGCCTGAGTTCTTGCCTGGCTCTTGGCAACAAGTCTTCTGCTCGATGGCTATTGGTTCTCTCCTTATGAAAACTCACACTAAGCTGCTGGCTTTATCAGGGAACATGGACGAAGGAGACTGTGTGAGTGATTCTGCTGCCAAGACAGACATTGGTATTTTGGTACATAATCTTGGAAGTGACATGCCATTACTTTTGTCATTTTTTAAGAGAATTTCATTGAGTCCAATCTGCTGTCACGGGGAGGGGTTTACACAAAGGCATGAGTACCAGAAAGTGGGCAACACTGGGGGGCCACATAAGAAACCAGCACAGAAAGACCATAACCATTCTTACAAAATAGTTCTGTGCTTTGGAAATCTTTTCCCAAAATGGGGACCTGAAATTAACTGATGGTCAATGGTACTGAGATCATGACTAACTCAACACTACCTCAAATCCTCATTAGCATAATATAGTCCCAAGGAGGGAACATTCCAGGCTGTCTGAAGTGAAAGAGAGACACATTGATCACTTTAACAAGTACTGGAAAATTGCTGTCCTCTGCCAAAGATATACCAATTTTCATACACAAAATTCATAATCTTCTTTCTTTCTTCTGATGGGAAAAGTTTTATGCAGCTAAGTACTATGCTGAGTATGATGGACTAGAAGAGCAAAAATGCCCATATTCAATCCAAGTCGATGAGAGATAAATCACATACATTACCAAACAGCCAAAAATGGTTCAGAGACCTGATTTAGTGAAGCTTAAGAAGAGAAAGCCACTTGTGAAACAGTAAATCAATGTCAAGTTGGGAAAAATTTGAAGAAGAGAATGGAACAAAATTGACTGGAGGAAAGAATGACTTTGAATACATGGAGAAAAAAATGGAGAAAAATCCCAACCCGCAAACTCAAGCTTATTCAAACATTAGCCTAACATGTTGTGGTGCTATTCATTTATGATTTCATTCATTTAATATATTTGTGTCGTGCTTACTATGTGATGAATTAGTTTTCTATTGATACTGTGGGGATGACTGGAGCCAGACCAAAGGCAGGAAAACTCAAGGCAGAGACCATTTCTGGCCTGCCACATACTCTGATGAATATTGAAATACAGTTCAGCTCACTAGTTTATGAATTATCTGTGACAGTTTTAATTTTTTCTAGGTAGAGTCTCACTCTAGCCCAGGCTGACCTGCAACTCAGGCTGTAGTTTCAGGCTGGCCTCAAATTCATAGCAATCCTCCTACTGAGTGCTGGGATTAAAGGCGTGTGTCATCACACCTGGCCTGTGATAGTTTTTTTTTTTTTTTAACACCATAATACCATAGTCGAGTAGTTACTCTGCAAAACTTAAAATACTTATCTGCTTGATGATCTCTTGGTTAGATAGACATGGTTCTTGCTCTCATGGAACTGGCCATTTATTAACAGGGAAAATTAATATTAATTTTGTAAACAACTATAAATTATGATTATTGTTCTACTAAAGTTAAAAAACATAAAGTGGGGCCACTTACTATTTGTTTTTATTTTTAGTTTTTGACAATTTTACAAATGTATATAGTATATTTTGATCATTATCTTCTTTCTTTACCTTCTCTTACCCCCTTCCCATTTTCCTTCCTCAGAACCCCTTATGGTTCCTCATCTTGAACCCAACTTGTCCTTGAGACAGAATCTTGGGAAGTAGCCCAGGCTGGCCTTGAACTCATAATCTTTCTTCCTGACTCTCCCAAATGCTGGGAGTTCAGGTCTGGGCCATGGTGCCTGTTTTGTTTTGAGAAAAGGTGTTGCTGTGTTACTAAGGGTCTTGAATTCCTGGGATCAGACAATCCTTCCTTATCCCACCGAGGAGCTGGGGTTACCGTTATGCACCACCACACCTAGCTATGCCACTTCTGATGGGATGTTTACAGATATGTTCTAGGACATGGAAGTTTAAGTGAGCCAGTGGATGAGAGGGAAATGTGCTACAAAGAACTGGGAAGAGGTTTTCAAATAAAGGAAGAGAATGCATCAAGGCCCCAAGTGCTTATCCTCACTGGAACCAAGGCACCAATTTGGTTGATCCATGTAGAAATCACATGGTGAGACTTGCTGGACAGCTGGTGGTCAGGCTTCTCTGGCCATGCTTAGGGCTTTTTCTTTTAGTATGATGTGTACACATCAAAGAGTTTTATCTTCAGTTTTATGACTCCCAAAAATCATTCTATTTATTCAACTAGCTGATTTTAGACAGTGGAGACTGGAGAATGTTCAGTGCCAGTCTCTCCCTCTTTCCCATCTTGACGCCACTGTTCTGAAGCATGAATAGTGAACAGAGATGGATGGTGTATTCACCAACAAGTGAAGAGTGTCAGGTCACTCAGAAGCAAGAAGTCCATGGAGCTGCTAGAGAAGGGGAAGGCAGCCTGGATCTGGAAGTGATTTTATCAGATGTACCTGTAAAGGAGAAGTAACACTGTGTGGATCCCATGTCCCCTATGACGTCTAAACCATGAACTGCCCTAGTCAACACTCATCATAGGTCTTTTGTAGGGAAGAATGCAACTGATTATTTTCCAAAGACCAAATCTGCAACTTTTATCATGTATAACTGAACTAAGTCACAGACAGCTCAGAATCTCCATGGCAAACCCCTCCTGCAACTCCTGAGCACAGCTTTTAATACAGCAGTTTGTCACAGGTGCTGAATATGTCCCTAGTTTGGCCTCGGAGTTGTGATTATAAGTATTCACACTTAACACTGATTACCCACCTGAGGTAAAACATAAGACCCTATTGCTGAAGACACTACATGCTGCTTATGCATAGCATTGAGAGACCCAGCCGGACTCCAAAAGGAAGCCAGTTTCCAGATGCTTAGTCCATATAGTGCTGAGAGCACTGCACAAGCTGCTAAGGGAAATTGGCCAACAATGTTGGGAGTAAACAGGGGACACTGCTATCTGAAAACAATCAGCCTGACAAGATCTACACATGTGTGCAATAGTGGCACCCAGACTAGGTGGTAAACAGTGGCTCTCTGGATTAGAGATCTGTTCAGTGGTAAGGAACCCATAGCAGGAACTGGAATCCAAGCCAGAAAACTAGGGAGAGCAAGAATCTGGACTCCAAGGAGAAGCTCCCACTATCCTTGGGTCTAAAGAGAGGCTGCTCCCATCTAAGTCTCTCCAAGCTAACTTATTCTTTATTTTTTAACTTATTCTTTCTTGAATACATACTTATTGTCAGTAATTAGATACACTGTATGAGCGTATTTTGTGGTGGTACCTCCATTTCTCTCCTCCTTGTCTCCACCCCACTAGGGGCCCTCCTCCATGGACATACTGGATCATTCCATGGGGTAGGGGTTATGAATTACACAAGAGGTAGCCAGTTCTTTTTCTTTGTGTGTTATTACTGAGGGGGGCAATGTCTGTGGATATTCTCCCCCCCCATGGCTCTTACAACCTTTCTGCCCCCTCTTCTGCTCAGTTCCCTGAGTGATGGTGGGTGAGTTTTAAGTCTCTTTTATTGTTGATATCTTAAGATCTCTGGACTTCTGCTTTGGATTGTGCTGGTATTGTTGGTATCTGTCTCCATTGTCCTTTCATGGGTTGCTGACTTGTTGTGGCGGTAGTTCTCCTGTTTATCTCGCCACTTTCTCATTGGTTTCCTTTTGGCCCTGTCGTAGTTAGCCACACGCCACTGGGATGAATCTCCAAACAGGCACAGTTTATGGGAGGAAAGGTTTTATTTGTAGCTGTAGATACAGGGGAAGTTACAAAATGCAAAAGAGGCTGCTCCCCTTTCACAGGTCCAAGCAGAGGGAAAAACCCACCACCTACACCACACACACACTAGCAAAACAGGCAGGAGGGCAAGGAGAGAATTCTTTCACCTTTATATAGCCCTAGGGTGGGGTCTTGCAACTCTATCCCAGACCTAATGGCCTCCTGAGTCTCTGGAATTTCCTTCCTGCATGGCCCCCACAGGAAAGGATGTTTACTTCCAGCTTCTTTGAGCTTCTTTACATCCTGCCCCTTGCTGAGAGGCTGCCTTCCTATAAACATCCTCAGAGACCCACCCAAGATTACTTGAAAGGTCAAGGTGATAACAAAACTTAACCATTACAGGCCCTATATGACACAAACAGAATCTCATTGGAGAGTGAGATCAGTATAGGTTATCATTTAAACTATTCTGATCTCGCTCTTCATTGGAGAATCTGTTTTTCTTTTTTCAGAAGGCAGCAAGAACTGAGGACAACCAGTTTCTACCAATAAGATAAGAAATGATAGCTGACCCCCTGGCAGACGAACCACCCCTCACACATCAGCTAGGGCCCAGGTGAAACCACAGAGGAATTGGTGAGAAAAGCAAGAGTGCTGCTTCCACAGTGAGCCTAACTGTGCCAGGGTGATGGAGACAGACACTGAGAACACTCAAAACATACTAAAGCAGAAATCCAGAAGCTACTAAGAGCTCAACACTAAAGTAGACTTAAAACACACTCACCATGGATCAGGGAATTTTGAGAAAGAGGGAGCAGAAAGACTGTAAGAGCCAAGGTGGGGGAATATCCAGGGGAATTTCCCTCCTCCACCCCTAGTGACTGACTGCTGCTCTCACAACTCATAACCCCTAACCCCATGGAGCATACCAGTAATCCCACTGAGAAGGGCCCTTAGTGGAATGGGGGCAGGGAGGAGGGTAATGGTTGTACCAACACATGATTTGTTCATACAAAGTTTCTACTTGATTTTTTAAAAATATTCATGCTTGAAAAGAAGCAGCTGATCAAAGCAACTCTATGTGCCCCTTCATGACACCGAGCAAGAAATTAATTCACCTTTTCCATATTGTGCCTTATCTTAATGTCTTCAATCCTCTGGAACAAACAACAATTTAGCCCTGAGTTTGAAAACTCTAACCAACAATTCCAACTGTAGAGAGCTGTATAATACAAGGAGCTTTCAAGGTGCCTACCAGTTTTATTTACAAGTTAGCATTAATACCACCTTAGGGGCTCAGGAGATGGCTCAGTGGTTAAAGGTGCTTGCTGGGCAAGCCTGACAACCAGAGTTCAGATCCCCTGAAGCCACACACAGCTGGATTAAACTAGCAGAAACATTTGCAGGACAAACACATGGGAGGCAAAGCCAGGGGAATCCTGATGCTCTGGACCAGCTAGCCTGGAGTTTACAGCTGCAAAACAGCAAGAGAGACCCTGTCCTGAGGAGGAAGGGAGGATCAACACCCTGAAGTTGTTCTCTGATTGCCACACACGCACATACATGCACATGCATACCATACATGCATGTACACACAGAATAATAAATTTGCTCCCTAAAAATATTACCCTTCTGAATAATGCGAAAACCAAGAGGCAGGCTTCTTAGATCGAAGCATCATGGATGAAGAATACAGTAGTTGGGAAGGACTTCAAGGTGTGTGGTGATAAAAATGAGGCCTTGTAAGCTGAAGTATAAACATGCATCCAAGGAGCGTTCTATTTAATAAAAAACAGTATCATATAAGCAAATCTTGCAAAAAGTTGTTATAGTTACCACCAAGAACAATATAAATTAATAGTTAATGTAATCAATACCTGTAAGGCAGTATTATCACTAGAGAGCCGAGACAGTTTGAAAAATCAAGCCACTAGTGGGTTGTTTTCCACCCCCTTGTAGGTCAGCACTCTGAAGAAGCAGGTTGCTCATAGAAGGGTGGCAGGCTCTTGTTGGGAACATTGAAGAGAAGACACTACACTGGGAGCCAGAGGCTGCTGCTGGAACCTTCAGAGAGGAGCAGATCAGACTCCTGACCTCCTCCACCATCTCCCTTTAGAAGAATTCAACCTGGAACCCACAGGGAAGGGAGTGTGGGAAATGTGGTTTGTGGAGTTTTAACCAGACACAGGAGACATGGAGACGGGAGGCAGTAGCCAAGTCCCGGGCACAATCACGTCCTTTGATGTAAATAGAGCATCTCTGATCAGCTGGATAACTCTGTATCTCTGGACTAGACCTCATGAAACTTTGATAGCTTCTTTGCTTTCTGGCATATTCTGGGCTCATCATTTGTGCACTGTGTGCTCAAGACTCCAAGTCAGCTATTTCTGTAGAAGTCCTAAATTCCTTTTAGCAGAGGGTGGTAAGTAGACAAACCTAGGCAGTTATTTATTTATTTAAGTATAAATTGAATTGTGGTCTGTATGTGTGGGTTTTTTGGGGAGTTTTGGCTGGAAGGGCTCCCTTTGTTCTTCGTGTCAATCAGGAGATGATCCCAACAATTCAACATGCCCCTCACATGGGCCTGTTTCACTGATTTCATGCTCAGTTCTCAAGCCTCTGGTTTTTAATCCCCAAGGCATATTCCAAGGTGACAAAACAATTTGTACATTACTATTTTGTGGAAAGGTACATGAAGACTGACTCAATCAAAGGTGACAAAAACGAACTTTTGGTTTGTCTGTGCTATTGGAGTCTCATTATCGTGAGAAATGGAGGAAGTAAACGATTAAGCAGTTTTAGCAGGGTCTGAACTGTGAAAGAGCTGTGGGTTTTCTATATAATTAAGTGGTGGGAAATCGGGGCATGTAGTGATAACCTTGGACTCACTCTTGAATTACTTGTTCAAGTTCCCCAGCTGTGGACTCCCACAAGACATTCAAAGAAACCCAGTGACACAACCCTAATCTCTGTTCTCCCTGTAGATCCTATTTATTCTCCTACACCTTCAGATGGTACCCTAATAACTCAAAGCACCTAATTATCCAATTACTTTCCTGCACATAAAAGTCATATGCCTCATAATTTCACACATAAAAAAAACCCCATGAGATTGGTCAACTTAGAAAAACTGTCTTTCTTTAATTGTGTTTGAGTATTCATAAAAGTTCAAAAATTCTAAAACATACTTTTCAAATGCTTGAGTGAAATAAATGCTTTTAAAAGATATGTAGTATTTATCTTAACTTGAACAGCAGCCCCACAGCTGAGCCTGATGGCTCAGTCCTCAGGAGGGAGGTTGAGGCAGAGGATCACAAGTTCAAGGATAGCCCAGATTACAGAGCCACTTTAAGACCAGCCTGGACAATTTATGAAGATCTTGTCTCAAAAAAAAACCCAATACAAAAATAAACAAACAAAGAAAATGTAAAATGAAGGCTAAGGATCTAGCTTGGTTGTAGAGCACTTGGCTAGCTTTCCCAAGACCAGTACTGTTCCCCACTAAAAAGAACCACACTCTGCACTGAAGCTCCCCAAGGACTCTGAACGACACCCCTTTCTGTTGTCCTGGCACTAGTCAGAAGGGAGCATGCCCAGGAAGCTAGTGGGGAGATGAAAGATGCTTATCACTAGAGCCCATTGGGTCTCATTACTGGTGATTCCTTGGTAAAAGTGTATTGGAGAACAGAGGTTGGATCTAAGGTCTTTTGCTACCTTCTTCTATAGCTTGAACCAGTTGCTGACAAAATTGTATGGCATACATACATACATACCCTGAGTGTTCCCACTCAGCTAGCTTAATGGAGGGTCCCTGTCCACTTTGGCACCTTAAAATCTTCAGTGGAGGGGTCCAAAGAACTCTGGTCTGACATAGGGGTGGACT